>APFE030066350.1:0-10993 GCA_000404065.3 Pinus taeda
CATAACTACTCAAGCATTGAGGACAACACTTTTTTGAAGGAGAGGGGCATGTTGGGTCCCTATAATACTAGTGATTCGCCCATTAATATTGTAGTTGTATCCCTTATTAATATTGTTGTGCCGCTATTGTCCCCATTTTGTTATTACTATGCCCCATAGAATCCCTCTATTGTTATTTTGTGCCTTTATATTATTATTGTTAAGTTGGATTGGTTATATTGTGAACCCTTAGACTCCTATATATAAAAGGGAGGTTTTTTCATCTGAATCATTGAAGAATTGTTCATTTGTGTAATGTAAAGGAGGTTTCCCCCTCGAAGAGGTTGAATTCTAAGGCATTGATCTATCTTTTCTATCTTTTTGTGAGCTGGTTTCATAACAGGAGATGTTTCTGTGGTTTCCTCATCTAAATGTATAAACTCTGTCCCTTTTGATGATGTTTTCTTTACCAAACCTCAAAGTCTAGAGCTTCTTCTATGTTGTGGAGGACTTACATTCTCCTCATTTGTGACCTTTTTCTCCTTTCTTATCTTTCCTCTTGCCTTGATTTGCTTCCTGATTTCTGTCAGTTCTTCAGAGATTAAATTTTCATCATCTTTCTGTAATGAAGACTCAGGTCTGTCTTCAATAGTTATACCAATATTATTTCTTCTGCTCCTTCTGACATTATCTTCTTTAGGTGACTTTGGTGCTTCTTGGAAATGGTTTCTAATAAGGAAATTCTCCCAGGTAATCTCCTATGCTTTTTAAATGAACCTCAATCAATACCTTTATCAACCTATGATGATACATGGTTGTATCTATGAACTCTATTTTCTTTTGCACATTTGAGGCCATCCTCCTTAAACTATTTAGTAAGAAGAAAGGAAGATTGGTTTCTCCGTTTTCTAAGAAATTAATTAGTAAACGGATATGGTAAACATACATGCAACCAAATCTTCCGTCACATGTGATAAATTTATGTAATATCAATATCATGTTCCTCCACTTTCTTTAAAGAGCTGAAATGAGAATTCCTTTTCTAAAAACAGAGACATCCATACCTGGGTTTTTGAGTATTACTTTCCATGATTCACTTTGTAACTCCTTGTTTTTGAACCATCTTTCACCATGCCTTGGAATTTCTATAGTCTCGATTATGATTGACTCAGTTACTGCAAACTTAATGTCTCCAATTTCTACCTCTGTACCATCAAAATATTGAGCAAAGGATTTTGTAATATCCTTATGAAAACCATCAAATTTCTCGATGAATTTGAGCCATCCAACTTTCTGCAACATTTCTTTGAGTTGTGGGTATCCTTCCATGTACTTTGCTCCTACCAGTTCTGATCTGACAATTAACCCCATGCCTTCTACTACGCAGAGTTCTCAACCTTCAAAATTACCATTCCTAGTTTTATGAAATGGATTGACTACGAGTATGGTGAAAGGAACTACGAGTTTGTATGAAATAAATAGATGGTAGGAGTTTTGGAGAAACGTGGACAAGTATGTCACGTCGTAGTCACGACTATTAAAAACAATGAGGGAGTTAATTATAGATTGTTATGTGACAAAATATGCAAGATGTGGCGGATATGTAGTACGATGGAGATTGCAATCAAATCAAATGATGATTTGTCAAGGAAACATATGAATACCCATGTTATATATGCTTTATGTATTAACCTTGCTATTTTAAAATAAATTTTTGCATTTTACCTTTTAGAACTTAAACTTTTCATTTGTTTTTTCCTTTGATGTTGATCTGCAAATACCCTTTTAGCATATTGGTCTTCAAAAACAAGGTTCTTCAATTCCCTGCAATCATCATTTGTTTGGAACAGAGTTGCTGAATGAGATATGGCTGCAGAATGGAATTAGTTGCAGAACATGATAAAAATGAAGTATGGCTACGGAATATGAATGTGAAATGAAATGGAAATGGATTAAAGTGAAGTGGAATGAGAATGAAATGAAATGAATTTGCAGATTAGGAACTGCAAATGAATGTAGCTTTATGTCACTACTTATTACAGAAAGAAAATGGGAAATATAGGATGTCAGAAATCTCTGATTTTCACCCTATATTTCCTTTATAAGTATGCCAATGAACAATTGGTTTTCATACTTATACATTTATTATTATGTTTTTTTTTTTTTTTTTTTTTTTTTTTTTTATTTCCTAGATATATATACAGGAAAAAGCTAAAGTTAGTGAAGAAGAAAAATTCTTCTTCAACAACTTCATTTCAGTGTTATTCTTGGAAAATTTTGACAAAATCCTCTCTTGAAATTGGCTTCTGATAAATCTTCAACTGATGACCATTCACAAGAAGAAGTACCTTTCTTTCATCTATTCTATTTATTCTCACTACTCCATTATTAAAAACTTCTTCAATCTCATATGGCCCAAGCCAATGAGTCTGAAACTTTCCTTGAAAATCTTTGAATTTTGAATCAAACAAAAGTGCCCAATCCCCTGCTTGAAACTTCTTCTCCTTGATATACTTATCATGCCATTTAGCCCTTTGCTGTTGGACTAAACTGGTTCTTTGAATTGCATCTTGCCTAATTTCATCAAGCTCATTGAGTTGCTCCAATCTATGTTTATGTGCTTCTAATAAATCCAGTCCTAATTGGACTGCCATCTTGAAGGTTTTGATTTGAAACTCTATAGGGAACATGACTTGCTTCCCATAAACAAGCTCATAGGGAGTATGTCCTATTGTGTTCCTCCATGTAGTTCTGTAGGCCCATAAGGTTTTAGGAAGCCTTTCTGCCCAATCTCTTCTGTGTAGATGTATAGTCTTAGTGAGAATTCCTTCAATCACCTTATTGGTAGATTCAACTTGATCGTTTGCTTATGGATGGTAAGGAGTATACTTTCTATGTTTTATCTTGCATTCTTCCACAAGTCTTTCCACCATTTTAGATGTAAATGGAGATCGTTGATCTATCACAATTTCTCTTGGAACACCAAAACAAGTGAAGATGTCCTCAAAAAGAAAATTAACTACAGATTTTTCATTAGAAAATGGTAATGTTTTAGCCTCTACCCATTTGGTGACATAATCAATGCATACCAAAATATACTTCTTTTGTTTAGATGGAGGATTAATTGGTCCAAAACAATCCAAGGCCCATTTTTCAAAAGGTTCAATGAGTACCTGAGTTTGTAGTGGCATTTCATCTGAAGGAGCAGGTTTCCCTACCCTTTGGAAGATATCACACCTTCTGACATATTCTTTGGCATCTATGAAGATGGAGGGCCAATAATATCCTCAATGAAGGATTTTATAGGTTTTCCTCTTGTCAGCAAAATGTCCACCATAAGGTTCATCATGACATGTCTTAAGAATTTCATACATTTCATCTTCTCGAACACATCTTCTGATCATGAGATTTGGACCTATTTTATACAATTCATTAGTGATCCATGAGTAAATTTCACTTGTTTGAATGATTTTTCTTTTCTCCTTAGGAAACAAATGTAAAGGTAAATTTCCTATGACTAAGTAATTGGCAATATCTGCAAACCAAGGGGTTTGAGTGGTTACTGCAAAAAGATATTCATCAGGAAATTTATCTTCAATTGGAGTGCCATCTTTGATATTTTGAATTCTAGACAAGAAATCAGCAACTGTGTTTTGTTTTCCAGGTCTATCTATAATAGTGATGTTGAATTCTTGCAGGAGTAATAACCATCTTGTAACTCTGCCATTAGTAATAGGTTTATTCATTAAGTACCTAATTGTAGAGTGATCTATATGAACAAAGGTTTCATAGCCTGTTATGTAATGTCTGAACTTGTTGATAGCATGAACAACAACTAAGAATTCCTTTTTAGTTACAATGTAATTTAACTCAGTGGGAGTCAAATTCTTTCTTGTGTAATAGATGGCATAGGGGATCAAATATTTTTTTCCTAATACAACTCCCAGAGTTGTATCTGAAGCATCTGTTGAAATGTGAAAAGGTAGTTTCCAATTTGGACCTCTTAAGGTGGGTGCTTCAAAATTTTTTTCTTTTAAAGTCTCAAATGCCAACTGGCAATCAAGATTCCAATTGAATTCACAATCTTTGGTGAGGAATTTGAAGAGTGGGGATGCTAGTTTAGTGAAATTTTCTATAAACATTCTATAGTATCCTGTGAATCCTAGAAAACTTCTAACATCCTTTTGACAACTTGGAATTGATAATTTAGAGATGACTTCAACTTTAGATTTATCAACCTTAATTCCATCCCCTGAAATGTGATATTCTAACACAATCCCTTTCGTAAACATCATAAAACATTTTTCATGGCTTAGTGAAAGGTTTTCTTCCTTACCTCTTTTAAGAACATTTTCCAAACTTTCCAAAGCTTGTTCAAATGTATTCCCATAAACTATAAAGTCATCCATATACACCTCTACACAATCATGTATTAGATCAGAAAAAATTCCTAGTACTGCTCTTTGGAATATTGCAAGTGCATTTCACAATCCAAAAGGGAGTACTTGGTAGGAATAAGTTCCCCATGGGCAGGTGAATGTGGTTTTATCTTTATCTTCAAGTGCTACCTAGATCTGATTGTAACCATTAAAACCATCCAAAAATGAGAAATACTTCTTACCTGCTAATGTATCTAACACTTGATCTATAAAGGGCAAAGGAAAATGATCTTTTAGGGTAGCTTTATTCAATTCTCGATAATCAATACATACCCTCCATTTACCATTCTTTTTAGGCACAATCACTAGAGGAACAACCCATTGGCTATCTGAAATTGGGTAAATGAAGTTTACATTCATCAATTTTTGCAACTCTTCTTTCACAATTTCCCTAAGATTTGGATTCATCATTCTTTGAGGTTGTCTAATAGGTTTACAATTTTCCTCAATGTAGATGTGATGTATACAAGTCTTAGGACTAATTGCTTTCATCTCAGTTTATTCCCATGCATGTGCAGAAGAATGTTGTTGTAATGTTTTGATTAGATTTTCCTGTTGTAATTTTCCCAAGTTATTGTTTTTGTTCAAGGTTTTTCTGGGAAAGATTTCAACTGCAGAGCTACCAAATTCTTCCATAGAATAAAGAGACATCTGCCTAGATGAAAAATATTCAATATTGGATTTTTCTTGAAATTGATCATGTTCATATTTTGGAGATGATTCAAAATTTTCCATAATATTTAAGATTTGACTGTCTTCACTAATGGTTGAAATAATAAAGAGAGGTTGAATGTCATTTTCATCATCAATCCATTCTTTGTCATCTATCTCTGTGATTGTTCTTTCTAGAGGATATAGAGTGAATTTCTTAGCTGAATTACCATCAGAGACATAGATATCACCAGATCTACAACTAATGAAAGCAACGGTTGTAGCTAGCCAAGGTCTTCCTAATATAAGTGGATGTCCTCCTAGATTGTTCTTTGGGGTTAATATCATAAAATCAACAAGGTACTCCCAAGAGTCTAAGGACACTGAAATATTTTCTAACACGCCATCTAGTTTGATTACAGATCTATCTGCGAATTGCAGTAACGTAGGTGTATAAAGAAGATTAGGAAGTTTGAGTTGTTCCATGGTTTGTTTGCTCATGATGTCTATTGTTTCTCCTAAATCAATCAATGTATCTGGAATTTCAATTCCATTGATATGTGTTTTTACAACTGGACTTCCTGGATTTACATATTTTTGTATGGCAATTTTTCTCATCATTATGTTTGCTATTTTCCCTGCTAGCTAAATTCTTTTTACTTCTTTTGTTTTTCTTCCTGGTTTCTTCATGCTCAATTCCTTTATTGTTTTATCTAGAATTGGAATCTCCTTAATGTCTTGTAACAAAGGGATTTTGATACAGACATTTTTCAATTCATCTAGAAAATCATATTACGCAACATAATATGCTTTTCTACTGTAATATTTCAAGAAAAGGATGTGTAGAAGTGGATACAGGTGGTTTCTCTATGATAGGAGTTGAGTTTATTGGTTCTTTCTATTTTTAGTTTTCAGTATTCTAGTTTTGAGGAGATGTTCTTTCAAAACTTTTATTTTGCTGTAGAGAATCTTCCTTAGAATTGTCTTGTTCTTGAATAACTATAGAAGGCGTTTTCTTTTCTAATATCCTACCAAATCTCAGTTGGACATCATTGAGATCTAAAGGGGTGATCATATAAGTTTGAAATTGTTGTCCTTCCACCATATGGGTATTCTATGGATTTTTATTGTTTGGGTTTGGTAATGGTTGGGCAAGTAATTGATTTGGTCTCTGTGGGAATGGCAGTGAAAGTTGAGGGTTTTGGTTTTGAAGTTGGGGCTATTCATTTTGTTGAGGAATTTGTTGGTGAGGATAGTTTGGATATGATGGAGGATATTGATAGTATGGAGAGAATCTTCCATAAGGATTTTGCTTTCCTTGAGCCCAAGGTTGAGTTTGAGATTGAGATTGAGGCTAAGGTTGCTACGAAGAATTCCAATTTGGTGGGGGCTGCATATACATTTGGTTGTTAAATCCTTGGTTTTGTTGCCCCTACCAAGGTATTCTAGAGACAAAGCAAAGAGATTCGGTTGGATTTGAAATTGTTTCCTCTTGAAAAACGACCTTAAGACCAGGAATTGAAGGACAATTTTTACTCTCATGGTTTTCTAAACAAATCACTCAAGTCTCTATGATTTTTTCATCTAAAGGGCATTCTCTTAAAGCGTGCTTCTTTCTGCATTTGGGACAGACAATAGCTAAAGCATCAGTCTTGACTTTCTTCTTGTTTTGTAACTTAAGGGTGTATATATGTTCGCTAAGGCTCCCTAGAATATCTATTTTAAATTCATCAAGAATGTTTCCAATTTCTACCCTACCCAGTGATCCAGCTGTGGATTTATTCACTCTAACAAGAGAAGGATCTCATGGACCTTTCCCAGTTTTGGACTTTCCTCTTAAGAGATGAACACATAATTCTCCAATGTCGCTTAATGGGAGTTGAGAGATGTCTCCCTACCCCATCATGTTAAGGATGTCTATCCACTCATCTCTAATGGCATTTAATAAAAAATATTTTAAAGTATCTTGATCTAAGTTATCCATTTTTTCTCTTTTTAAGTTATAGTTTAATCTTTCAATTAAATCCTCCAAATTTTCATCCTCTCTTTGCATCATTTTGAACACTTTATATTTGTGATTGATAGGCATGCAATAATCCAAATACCTGTCCAAAAACACTTTCTTCATGTCATTCCATGTTCTAATAGACTAAGTGACCAATCCCATGAACCATTTTAAAGTAGCTCCTTTCAATGTTGAAGGAAACAAATTGAGTTTTTGAGAGTCTTGTAAATAATCATAAGTTCTGCACAAGACTTCAAATTCAAATAAAAAGGTTTCAGGATCTTCACTTTTTAATCCATGAAAATTTGGGAGGACAGAAGGTGAGATATTTTTCATTGTGGCATCTGTTTCTTCATCAACTATAGGGAATCTAAAAGAATTATAAACTTCCCTATTTCCTCTACCTCCTCCATTATTTCCTCTACCTCCACCTCCAAATAGTGAAAATTCTCCATCCTCTCCTTCTTCTCTTCCTGCTATTACAGTTTCTTCATAGTTAATATAAGATTCAACTTGCAAGGTTAATTGCTCTTCCTTTGGTTCCTCTATCATTGGTATGTGGAATAAAGGTTCTTCTTCCTCCTTTCCACTAGGTATTCTTAATTCTTCAACTAAAATATGTTCCCCTATAGAGGTGAAAAAGGCTACTCCTTCTGTTGGAGATCCAAGATTTTCTTCCTCTAGGACTACCTTAGTAGATGAAGTAGGAGATCCTCTTGACTGGATTTCTAACCTTAGAACTTCAGGAGGTCTATGGCTAGGAATATGAGTTTGAGATGGAGGTGTATCTCTTCTTAGTCTTGGTGGAGTAAGTGGTGTTGTAGGAATTGAACTCCTGCCTCTAGCTATGAATCTACCCCTAGAGTCTCTTCCTCTATGCATATCATTTTTTGGATGTAAGAGATGAAGTTACCTAATTAAAATTCCCCAGAAATGGTGCCAAAATGTTTAGTCAATTTAGTGTCCTAAATTGCTTGCATAAATTATCAACCGAGGTTTGTAAACTCATGAAGTGTTATGCACTATATGTACTTAGTTAACCTTTCTCTTACTTTGTTGTTTTGTATTTTATGTTTGTTTTGGGGGTTTCTGTTCTTTGATGTCTAAGGTAAATTTTCATCAATTTGTCCTAAGGCTGCTCCTATTGCTTTGTTCGAGGCATCTGTGTGAATGTGAAAAGATAGGGCCCAATTTGGGCCTCTCAAAATTGGGGCAGTCACAAGTTTTCTTTTCAAGGTATCTAGGGCTTCTCGACATCTTTCCCTAAAAGACCAAACAACGGAGAGGCTAACTTGTTGAAATCTTTAATGAATCCTCTGTAATATCCAGCTAAGCCTAGAAAACTTCTGACATCTCTCACCTTTTAAGGAGGTGGCACCCTTTGGATGATGGCAACTTTATTGGGGTCCACCTGCAATCCTTGTTGAGATATTGCATGACCTGGCACGATCCCTTCAGTCATAAAAAATTCAATTTTTTTCCGAACTGAGGGACAGGTTCATTTCAATACACTTGTCTAAGACTTTTCCTAGGTTAGATAAAGCTTCCTGGAAGTTACAACCATAAGGAGTGAAATCATCCATATATATTTCTATTGCATGATGAACTAGTTCAGAAAATATACTCAATACTACTCTCTTGAAAGTGACTGGAGCATTGCACAAACCAAAAGGAAGGACCCAATATGCAAAGGTACCCCAAGGACAAGTAAAAGTGGTCTTATCCTGGTCTTCTAGGCTTATTTGAATCTGATTGTACCCGCTAACCCCATATAGAAAGGAGAAAAACTTTTTCCCCGCTAAACCATCTAACACTTGATCTATAAAAGGCAAAGGAAAATGGTCTTTTTTAGTGGATTTGTTCAATTACCAATAATCAACACAGATTCTCCACTTACCATTTTTCTTTGGCACTAGCACCAAAGGCAAGACCCATTCACTATTAGATAGGGGGTAGATGAATCCTGCATCAAGTAATTTTTGCAATTCTTCCTTAACAATGCCTTTAAGGGCTGGATTCATCCTCCTTTGAGGCTGCCTGACTGGTTTGTAATCTTCCTTGATGTATATATGATGAGTACATACTAAAGGGTGCACTCCCTTCATCTCCTTATAACTCCAGATGAAGGCATCTAAATGTTTTCTCAATAAGCTGAACAGCTCCTTCCCGGGAAGTGGATAGGGATGAATTGATTTTCAAGGTTCTTTTTGGGCCGAACTCTATATTCTTAACACAGAGATCAGTTAAGGGATTATTTTTGGTTTCTTTCACTATTTCCTCTAATGGCAAGGTACTAGGGGGTGGATTCTGAATTAAATTTTCAATGATATCATCCTCATCTTGTGGTTCCCCCACATGGTAGTTTCTATTGTACAAAGTGGTGCAGAATAGACTTCATCATCATCCTCCTCCTCCAACTATAGAGGTAGATAATGTTCTAGCAAGGGTTGGGAAAGAGGGTATAGGACTAACTGCTTGGACATATGCCCGTTCTTGATGGTCATGTTCCCAGCTCGACAATTGATATAGGCATCGACAGTAGCTAACCAGGGTCTTCTCAGGATGAGACGATACCCAGTGAGCTTTGCCTTCGACTGGAGAACTAGGAAATTAGTAGGGTACTCCCAAGAATCAATGGAGACCATCACATCTTCCACAATCCCTTCAGGGGTCATGGTGGAACGGTCTGCTAGTTGCAGACTGTCGTGGTCTTCCTCAAGGAGCCCTGGAGGTTAAGTTTGAGCATGGTGTCCTTTGTCATCACATTAATGGAAGCTCCTAGATCATTCAATGTGTGTGGGATCATGGTGCCATTGATGTGGACATCAATTACTGGGCCTCCAGGGTCCAAATATTTCGGACAGATTACCTGCGCCAAAATTAGGTCAGACAGTTGTCCTATGACATTGATGGTTGGTGCATCTCTCTTGTGCCTGCCTAGATGCCTAAAGCACTTCTCTTTGATCATCCTATTGTATATAGGAACATCTTTTAAAGCTTGGAGAAGTGGTATCTTCACACATAATTGTTTCAATTCTCCCAGAAGTTCAATTTCTTCTAGGGTAGGTTGTGTTGTCCCTGATAGTCTCTTGGTAAAGGGTGGAATTGCTTTAGGTTCAATTTCCTCTTTATCTTCCTCAACCTCCTTAGGGGAAGGCTGGCTATCTGGGAGAACCTTCCAAGATCATAGGTTAATCTCCTGAATCTCCACAACATAGGTTGGGCATGAATTTTCCCCACTATATATTTGTTGGGCCTATTTGTTGTTCGAGTTCAGGTTCAGCTAGGGAGGCATTTGGGGTTGCCTTGGTGGAGCAGGAGGCAATGGTGACAGTTGAGCAGGTGGTGGAGGAAAAAGAGTGGGAGGAGAGTTGTATGAGGGCCTCCACCCCTAATGAGTTGCATTACACTGAGGTTGTGGCTAAGCATAAGATTGAAATGAATGGGTGGATGGTTGAGCATGATATGGAGATGTG
Organism: Pinus taeda; assembly: GCA_000404065.3. Classification (NCBI taxonomy): domain Eukaryota; kingdom Viridiplantae; phylum Streptophyta; class Pinopsida; order Pinales; family Pinaceae; genus Pinus; species Pinus taeda. The sequence goes on from APFE030066350.1 coordinate 10,551, forward strand.
AATGACCAAGGAGGAGGTGTGGACTAGGAAGGATGAGCAGGGGGGGCCCAAGAAGGTATGGAAGTGACTTGATTGGGGTTGTAGTATGCATGGGATGTCCCTTACATCCCCTACTAATATGGTCTAGGTCCATGCAGTCTCCTTTCGTTCATGGAATAGAGTGGTTCAGTGGATTCTTCGACCCCCTGGTATGCAACTTTAATTCTGGACAAGGAGGGGCACTTATCTGTAGAATGATCTTCTTCAGAGACTTGTTACACTGAAATTTGTCACCATGACTATCTGCAGTTAATATGGCTCCATCAATAGTCATATTATCCTCCTTGTCAAGCCTAATACCTCTGCTCTTCATGTCAAGCTTCAAACAGAGAGAAAGTCACTAAAAACATTTTTATCTCTGGGTACGTAGGTTCTCTCTACCTTGCCTGCGTGTACGCATCCCA
>APFE030066350.1:41997-54953 GCA_000404065.3 Pinus taeda
GATCTATATTCATAAATAACATAGGACCAGATATGTGTTAACCATACAAATGCATATATAAGCAAACATACAAGAATATGGAGGAAAACTTGAATAGCTTTGTTAAGATCAAAAGTAACAAGAGGATTACAACCATATGTTCTAACCCAGCATCATCCTCCAACAAGAAATCCCTTCTTCACCTCAAGTAAAGCTTAGATCACCCAACACTATGAAGTTACACGAGAAAACCAATAGCACTTCTCTACAAGATACAAGATTCCAGCTTCTGGATCTCTGTGATGAGGGATCCATATATAAATGATTGTAGGGGGGTGAGTCATCTTCTGGGGTCTTGATTAGTGTCCTCTCTCTAATAGTTCCTGATTCCACTTGGAGAATGTTGATCTCTTACTCATCCCTGGTCGAAAACAGAGAGGCAAGTGTCAGAGGGGAAGCTTCTGGAAGATTCCATGATCTTCCACCTCGCAATTTGTCCCTGCCATTTGTCCATTCCCGACCATCGCACCCTACAAAGGAGCCATTTAGTATGCATCGCACCCTGTACACTGGGAAGGTGATATGCATCGCACCCTCTACACTGGGTTTTTCAGTATGGTCCAGTTTTGACCATTTATGAGCAGTTTTTAGTGGAGAACTTCTAGGAGATAATGTAATCAGCTAACCTTGTTCCTTTAGGTAGTGAAGCAACACTTTTAGGGACTTAGGAGCCCTCAGTTTATGGACATTTATGATTGGGGTTGAAGTGCCCAAAATTGTCTATAACAACTGGCCTCCAAAACTGTTTTGCACATTTCTGGAGGATAGTGGCTGCTTGGGCCAATAAATTGCATAGATATGTCCCTAGGCTAGCAGTCCTTCCCACCTAGAATTTCACATTGTGCAATCCTAGCAGTTAGCAGCCAAACTAGACTGTGCATTGCACAGTTCCAATACTCAGCCAGTCTCCCAGCAACCCAGACTTTTCCTTGAGTAGTCTTGGCAGTCGGTATCCTGACCTCCCAGCCGAAATTGTGCAACCTTTATGATCATTCACCTAGGTATGTTGCGAGTCAATTCTCATGTTCATTTTGGTTTTCGACAAACAGATTGCTTGCTATGAGTGTTTCCATATCTCTAGGTTTCATAGGCATTCATTTGCCTCTTAGCAGTACAAGTACAATGGTTTCTAGGAGAGTAGAGACGAGGACACCAGTCAAAACACGCTTGGGGATGCAGTCTATCAAGTGTCTATGAGCTTGCCTACTCATGAAGACATCAAGTTATTCATAGACAAGGTCATCAAGAGGTAGCATCACAGTGAGCAGTATCATGAACAACATTTGAAGATGACATACCAAATGAAATTAATTCAAGAGGATGGTTGTTGACAACACGGAGGTGGAATAAGGTTGCAAGCTCAAGCAGGGCCATTAATGATGAAAGCATATTTGGAGACTCTGGCTATGGAGTGAAAGCGCGACATGAAGATCATGCAAAGGCAGAAGATGTAACAAAGGAGGAGTTGCATGTGTTGAAGCAGCAACTCAAGAAGAACATGAAGCTGCGCAGACAAACAAATGAGTTTCATTAGGATTAGGAACAACAATGGGTGCAATGTGCGCTCAATGATGAAACTACGCCCGGACAAGTTAAAGATACACCCTAGCAGCTAACACAGAGAAAACACGGTGAGTAATGTTTTTGATCACATGCAAGGGATTCAGTGGCATGCATGTCATTGTGTGGACACATGCAATCCAACCCATTCAATGCACTCACCAAGGCGAAGACAAGAAGCAAGTCCAATTGGAGCCGAATGGGTACTTTAGCAAGTTGATGTGCATGACAACCAACACACACTTGAAGATTAGCATGGACACTATGCATTAGTGTGCTACCAGTTCAACTGCACCCAAGAAGACCATGCACATGTTAGTAGATGAGTTGGATGAAGGGGTTGAACCATTGCACCGGTTGCAATGGAGGTAGAGTTCACTTTAGCAAGATGTCACCATGAGGTGCATGCACACCATCTTGGACGACCAAGATTGGCATCAGCTCACCACCTTCACCATCACAAGCATGTAAAAGAGTTGGTCTCATCACAATGGACCGGGTGTCAATGATGTCTTTCGAGGCTTGTTGAAGCCATGTTGTCTCACATGAGTACATGTGCATTGTAATGTTGAGTCATGTCATGTGTAAGTCAAGTTTCAATGAATGGATGTAACAGTCATAGAGTAGGTGGAGAGTCATGAGGGCAGTTGAACTATCACAAAGGGGAATGTCAAGGGTCACCCCACCCTTTTCTATAAATATTCCCTCATAACTCTTTGTATAGGCTTTTGGTCAACCAAGCTTCTACTAAGACTATTTTGAAGAAGGCTTGGAAAGAATTGTAATGCACCTTGGTTTCTCCACTGCACAGAGCTAGTACATCTCTTTGGAGGAATAGGCAGATGTCTGTAACATTCCATTTTTGGGAGTAATAGGTTTACATGGATGTATTGTATGATTGTGACTTACAATTCTTTATATAATAAGTGCCATCCCATTTTCATGCATATGTTTTTATTGTAGTTGGACTTCTCCGGTTGATTTAATGATATGTGTTGTTTAACTTACGTACTTGTGTATGAACTAATTCACATGCAATTATATGAATCTTGTTGTTAATGTGTTGCATATGTTGTTAATGATGTCATTGTCGGTGTCGAATTCTCTATCGACCATCAAACAGACCTTTCACTTGAACCTTGCTATAACAATTGTCACACTCATCTCAGACTAGTCTGTGAGTGTTGTACGTTTTATCTTACCTTGTATTATGTGACTGCCACATCCGAGTGGATTGTTCCATCAGAAGTTGTGCATGTCCTTTGTGTTGTGTGTTCCTAGCCGAGTTGGGACTGATCCCTTTCAACCTAGAACTCACATTCACGTCCTTCCCCCCTTCGAAGTGTTGGAACCTCTTATATACCTTCCTTGATTCACTGCATCAGTCACACCCTTGTTATTGACATAGTTATTCTACTTGCCTCTGTGTGACACCGCGGTTAAGGCATTACCTTAGGACCCACTGCTGGGACTCCTACACCAAATAGTCTAAGGTCTAATTGGGACTTCTTACTGGGAATATCCCCTTGACATGTTGGCAGGTCCAACACCGTCAACATTTCTGGTGCTAGAAGGAGGGCTTGATGACAAGCAGTGTTCTCTCATCAAGTTTTAAACCTTTGCATATCTTTCATGGAGTCTAGCATTCTTCTTCCCCTGAGGTGTTTTTTGAATCATGAAGATGCCTCCATCTCGGGGAATAATTTCAATCTCTTGTCCACTCACACGTATGATGGTGAAGGCAAAGTGGCCTGGCTTGAGCACTTATATAACTTTCTTTTCATGATTTATGAGGAAGATGAATTTTCTGACGAACAAGCCAGTTTGATGCTTGCCAACACACTTCACGAATCTCCATTTCGTTGGGTGCTCAGCCTACTGACTGACATTGTGCACTCATTAGAGCACTTTTGTGATCTCATTGGAGACATGTTCTATAATTTTGATCAAGACTATCTTGATTAGAAACTATTACAACAGCGAAGGGCTTCACATGAATCTATTATTGATTTTTGGCAGTGCTTCCGTGACTTGTAGTTTCAAGCTCCGAAGAGCCAGTTAAAATTTGCTATCTTTGGGACTGGTTCGAGTATTGCCTTAAGAAATTTGTCCATCTGTTAGGTCCCTATAATACTAGGGATTCTCCCATTACTATTGTCATTGTATCCCTTATTGTTATTGTTGTGCCCCTATTGTCCCGATATTGTTATTAGTGTGCCCCATAGAATGCCTCTATTGTTATTTTTGTGCCTTTATATTATTATTGTTAGGTTGGTTTGGTTATATTGTGACCCCTTAGACTCCTATATATAGAAATAAGGTTTTGTCATTTGAATCATCGAAGACTTGTTCATTTGTTTAATGTAAAGGAGGTTTCCCCCTAAAAGAGGCTTATTTCTAAGGCGTCCATCTATCTTTTCTATCTTTTTGTGAGCTGCTTTCATAACACGGTATCAGAGCTTTGGATTCTAGGGTTTTGCTGCTACAAACAGGTCATAATGGAATTTTCGCTATAACTTGTTTTTTGTGATGTTTCAAAAGCTAAAAAAAAACCATTTGAGAAGAAAGCTCATTGAACCTTGGATCCGAATTTCGTATCTTATTGCGCTACATTTGCAGAGATATGATCTGAGGAAGTTATGGATTTTGCAAGCTCCAGAATTTCATCTAAAATAGGTCATTGTAGAATTTGTGCTATAACTCTTTCGCTACAAAGTTTTAGAAGCTAAAAAAAACAACCCATTTTAGAAGAAATAAGTCTAAACCACGGCTCTGAATTTCAGATCCTGTCTCACTATATTTGCAGAGATATAATCTGAGGAATTTAGGGTTTTTGGAGACCCCCGAATTACATTCCAAACAGGTCACCTTGGGAAAATTGTCATAACATTATTTTTGAGCATCAGATTGAATGTTTGTAAGAAGATACAGAAAGAGGACGAAATGTAGTTTTTTGGGTACCATTTTTAGATCCTAAGGTTGAAACAGTGACCTGAAGCATGTCGTACAAGTTTGTTCTACTAAATAAGTCTATACTTAGTTTATCATGGGATATTTTGCATAACTCTTCATTGGAGAATCTAATCTTGATCAGACTTGTAGAGTTAGAAATATTACTCAGAGGGTTACCGCAGGAAGAAATTTCAGACCTTAGAGATCTAAAATTACAAAAATACATCAGATTCAATATCGAGCTCCTACAAAGTGAAAATAAAAGGTGTGTAGTATTTTTTGTTTTTGTTTTTGTTTTTGCATAAGCTTGGTTTGAAAAATTATTTTGAAGGAATTCAAAGGGCATAGTGAAGAATTATTATTGGTAATTGATGCCCCCGAAGAAAGAAAATGGAAGCACCTAGTAAGCAACCTGAAAGCTCTAGCATGACTCATGAAGAAGAGGAAGAAATGCAACATGATATATCAAAATTACAAGACCAAGTGCAACAAATGTCACTCGCCCAAAAAGTAATAGAATCTAAGATGGATGGTTTAAAGAAAGACGTAAAGCTAAGATGGATGGTTTAAAGAAATGCATGGAAGCTAAGATGGATGCTTTAAAGAAAGGCGTAGAAGCTAAGATGAATGGCGTGGAAGATAAGATGGAAAATTTGAAGACAGATTTGAAGACAGGCATGGAAGATTTGAACATAGTTTTGAAGACAGATTTGACAAAGTTTCTACAAGAAATTCTTACTAATGGTGAAATGGTAGTAAAGGAATCTCATGATGAGAACAAAATAAATGTTAATCATGATTTCATAGACTCTAACATTAGATCAAAGAACCACCATGTTCCTAAGATCGATATGAGGAAGTTTGATGGCAAGGATCCCGGAACATTGATACTACAGATGGAGCAATTTTTCGATCTCCATAATATGCAAAACACAAAAAAGGTACGCATTGCAACTTTATATTTGGAACCAAATCAGTTTGTATGGTATCGATGGCTTTGCTCTCGTAAACAAATTGTCACTCGGGCTATTTTTATGGATGAAATGATAGCACACTATGAGGATACAAAAAGCAACACTTTTTTTAGCCATTTGATAAATCTCAAACAAAAGGGTTCAATGATGTAGCACATTGAGGACTTCCAAAAATTGAATATAAGGGTAAAAGATATTCCATAGGAGCATAGGATTGATGTGTTCATAGGGACTTTCAAAGATAACATCCAACATGAGGTTCACCTTTGGGAACCAGATTTAGTGGAGAAGGCATTTAGGCTGGCAAGAAAAATGGAAAGCAAGATTATGGCAAGGAAGCCTACTCTTGGCATTATGATGCATGTGTTGTACTTGATGGCAACCCACTCATAAAAGAACATCTCATATATATATAATCAGATGAATCTACAAGAAGAGATATCAGATGTGATAGAATACATGACAGTGCAAAGGAATCAAATGATAGTTCTAAGTATGACAAGTTATCTTTGCCATCAAGTCCAAAGGGCCAGATTGTTGGCATTATGAGACAAGTGTTGTCCTTGATGGAAAATCACACAAGATGACAAATCATAGTGCAGGAGGTCAGCAGCAAGGAATTGATCATCAGTCTACAAGAATGAAGAGAAAATATATATACACAGTTTCAATTTGACAAAGCCGCGTATACACGCAGGTTGGACATGCCCTAGACGCGTATGCGTATACATGCACTTTCATGAAAGGAAAAGCGCGTATATGTTGGAGAACTTACTTTTGGTCCATGGTAGTTAGTCCTTGGTATTTGAACCTATAATTTTGGACCGTAGTATCTCGTCAGATGTGTTGATCCCTAGTATTGGGTCCATGGTATTGATTTGTTATGGTTTTGGACCGTGGTATTGTAAAAGGCCTAAGACTATAAAAGGAGAAGAAGATCATTAGGCAAGTGTATGGAAAAATACTTGAATATCTGATATAATATGAGATCCAATATGCAGGATATGGGTTATGATGCATTGCTTGATCTAAGCTAAGGAGGGATCTCACCGGTTGATGGAGAACAAGATCTAAAGATAGATCGGGATCAAATGGTTTGAAATGAACTATCTCTATATGGCTGATTATGCTTGTTCTAGATCTATATACTGACGCATGTAATGTTATGAACTGGGTATAACTTAATTTTGAAATAGCTACAAGTCATGATTAATTATTTATAGATCTTCAGGCGGGTTGGCTTTGGTAAAAGCACGTATGTACGCGGTTTTGGTTCGTCCAAGTAGCGTATACCATTTGAGCTATGATTTTTGATGATACAGTTGGTTCTAAATATTGTTGCAGAGTTTAGTGTTATGCTCTGTGTTCTGGTGACTGCTTTTGTTGACAAGGTTTCAGTGTTTCAGTATTGGGTGTTTCAGATATTGATGATGCTAGTGTTTATGTGCTTTAATGATATTGATGGGTCCAGTATGAAAATTGGATGAAATGTGGCCTTCAGATATAGAGTTGTGCTTCAGTGTATCCAGTCTAAAAATTGATGAAACATGGTACCTGGAGGAAGAAAGAGAAGGTTGTAGCCTTCGGTAGGTCGGCACCTACGTACTAGTACATCAACTAGTACAAGAGCAAAGGGGGTTGCAGCTCCCTTCTAGGAGAGGCTGGAGAACGAGAGAAGGTTGTAGCCTTCTACAGGTAGAAGCCTGTGTACTGGTATAAGTCTGCACCAGTACAAAACTACTGTAAAAAGAATTTCTTATTAAAAGAGACTGAGACGACTTGCAGCAGGTGGTTTTCACCCACATTGGGTTTCCACCTTATATCATGGTGTTCATGTATGCTTCTTGTGTGTGATGATCCGTTCTGTTTTACTGCTTTTGTCTACTTTTCATATGGTCAATGAAGTTCTGATGCATTATCTAAAGATTAACATATAATGGATTATTTGAATCATAAGTATTCTGGATATACGCTAGTTGCATTTGACACAGTCGCGTATACACACGGGTTCACCTAACTGAAGTAGCGTATATGTATCTAAGCATGGAAATGAAAAAGTTTTACTGATTTGATAATACTGATTCACCCCCCCTCTCAATATTATTTCCAACAATTGGTATTAGAGTAGGTCCTTTTGGAGAAGCTTGATCGCTTGAAGGAGATCCTTGGAAAAATGGGAAAGAAGCTTAAGAAGAAAGCACATAAGTAGAAGAAGACATCTCAGAAAAACTATGACAGTGGGAGAATCGATAATTGGGGATTAGGTGTAAGAAGCTCTTCAGATTCATAATCATTTTAGAATGAAGATGAACTATCAGGTATGAATTTGCTATCCTCTGATGTTCCAACTATCTATCCATTTGGAAAAGATGAAAGTGATAGCGAAACAACTAAATTTGCTCTTATGGGTGAAAAAGAAAGATATCAAATATAGGCATAATTTAAAAGGCTTTTAGACAAAATCAAAGATCAACAAGATCTATTGAACAAAAGGGAATGTGACTTCAAAGAAGAAACTACCAAACTAAAAGCCCAACTAGAAGAAGGAAACAAGGTAAGGAAGTTATTCAAGGACAAATATCAAAATATGCAGGATGTAGTAACATCATTAAGAGATGAAGTTAATGAAAGAAGCACAACCATCAAGAAACTCAGAGATAGATCTAGTTACTATGAAAGTCTGTAAGCCACGATCCGCTCGCTAAAAGAAGATCTTTAAGAATCAAAGAAGCAGAATAAAGATCTACTCCATGCCATTGAAAAACAAGAAAACGAAGTCATCAGTTTAAAATCTCAGCTGGAATGTGCCTTCAGAATTCGTCAGATGCAACAGGATCTGAATGAAGAACAAGAAAAGGAGATTCTCAAACTAATACAACAAATGGAAGAAGGAAGAAAATCTGAAGAAATTTTGAAGAAGCAATGCCTGGAAAAGGAAGAGCAACATCAAGTTGAGTTAAATATCCTAAAAGGTAAATTAGAAGAAAAGGATAAACTGTTACGATTTCAAGATAGTACTAAAGCCTTGGATGATATTCTTAGTAGTCAAAGGTCTCCTGCTATCAAGACTGGTCTTGGTATTCATAAATCTATTGAAGATGAATATAGTTCACAAGGTGAGGCAAGGAACTCTAAAGAGAAATCTAAAATGATCAACAAGGAGATGAGAGGTCAACCCCATCAACAATCAAGGAAAGAGATTCTTCAAAGAAAATATTTTACTCCTCCTAAGAATAATGTTGAATGTTATGAAGGTCATAATATTGGACATGTTGCAGCTAGATGTAGAAGAAGAATGGTTCAAGATCATCACACAGAAAGATCATCACATTCCAGGTACTTTCAGGGATATTTTTTTTCTTGCAATATGTTTGGTCACAAAGCTGTTGATTGCTACAAGAGGAATATGAAACATATGAGATGTTATGTATGTTAAAAACTTGGACATATAGCAAAGGAATGCAGGAAGAAGATTCGGGTACCACACCAAAAGGAGAAAACATCATCACACTTGAAGATATGGAAGAAGAAGGAGATACAGTCAGAAAGATGTGGCACAGCACAATATACTCAGACACAGGACAACACAGACAGAACTGACTCAGGGGGAGCTGAAAGTGTAAAAATTCAGTGTCTAAATCTCATACGCAAGTTTCATAAAGGGAAGTCATGTATATACGTGAGTTAGACACGGCAAAGTCGCGTATATGTCAGTCTGAGGAAAAGCAGTGGGGACAAGCTCAAAAAAAGGGTCTGATATGACTCAGTCCATTATTTGCTCTATCGGTTAATAGTTACAGTCTGCCGAGGATGTGTGGAAATGTCTTGATACTTGTTAAGGGGGAGCATATGCCTTTAATAATGCATTGTTGGCATTATGATTAAATATTCCTTGGTGATGATGCTCATATGGCTAAACAATGTATCTTGCTATGATGTGGTTATGAGTTGTCCATGATAAAATCTCATATGATTCTTGGGGTTACATAGTTGATGTTCAGAACATATTGGTGGATTAATGGTGCATATATGATGCTTACATGGTGATTTTCATAAGGATAAGGAGAAGTACAAAGCTTGAATACACAACGTCATTACTTGATGATGAGTCTCTCATATGCTGCTGTCGTCATATGCATGAAGATAATATAATACAGTTATGATGTAGGATTCCTATAGTTCTTGATGATCATGTGGATGAGGATTGTTGATGTTGATGTTATAAAGAGACCTTGAAAAAATCTTGAGCTGTAGATACTTAGTGCTGGATACATGGAATTGCATTATTGGAGATATGCTGATAAATTCTTACCTATATGATGATAGGTTGATTCTCACATATGATGATTGATGATTATCAGATGAGGGATATTCCCGTGTAATGTTACATGGATGGTCATGCAGATCTTGATGATGATGACTATGGTGTCTTTCACATATGATATCATGTAAATGATTTATGATGATGTTCAAAAGGATGAATTGATTTCTATATGCAGACATACCTTGGTACAGGATATTTGCAGGTTGCTGATTTGGAAATAGTTGTACGCGAGTTTAATAAGGAGTATCCGCGTATATACACTTGTTTCTGTGGATACAGTCGCGTATATGTTGGTTTGAAATAAATCAGTGGGCCAGACTCAAGGTGAGAAGAGTCTGATATGAGTTTAACAGAGACCAACTGGAATAGCTTCACGTGGGGCAGATAAACTTCTAATAATGCATTGTTGGCATTACCTTAGAAGCTCTTAGTTCGTGTACACAAGCTGTTTTTGGGTTCAGATAGATCAAGTTCAGAAGGAGAACAAGAGATCATGATTGCTGAGCTGAAAAGTGTTTGACAGATGCTACTGATATTATTCATTGGTGAATTTCATAAGTCTTGCTCTTGATATTTGGTCTTTATGTCTTGTATTTCTTTTATTATCAAGGTCATGTAACAGCCTATGTTGGTTTCCCCACTATGCCTAGGATGGATGATGTAATGTTCCTTTTTTATCATATGTAAACTTTTGATGTATCCCCACTTTGTTGGGTAGATGAGTCAAGTCCCACTTGGATGGAAGATGGATGTATGTATGAGTCTTAGGTAATAGGAAGGTAATTTATGATAGAGTCATGTTCTTCTTATAGAACACCTTTTTGCAGACCTTGCTTACAGTGAGGGGGAGCATGAACATCACTCTTCAGCAAATTAGAGACTTCAACATGTACTCAGAGGGGGCATGATCAGATTGATACACCTTGGCATATACAAAGGGGGAGCTCATTCAGAGATTTCTGCAGGTACTCAGGGGGAGTATGGACAACGGAGTGTATATCTAGGAAAGAACATATCTTGGTCTGCCCTTTGCCCTTGATGTCAAAGGGGGAGAGTGATTTGGTGTTATTGCCATCAAGTCCAAAGGGGGAGATTGTTGGCATTATGATGCATGTGTTGTACTTGATGGTAACCCACTCATAAAAGAACATCTCATATATATAATCAGATGAATCTACAAGAAGAGATATCAGATGCGATAGAATACATGACAGTGCAAAGGAATCAAATGATAGTTCTAAGTATGACAAGTTATCTTTGCCATCAAGTCCAAAGGGGGAGATTGTTGGCATTATGAGACAAGTGTTGTCCTTGATGGAAAATCACACAAGATGAAAAATCATAGTGCAGGAGGTCAGCAGCAAGGAATTGATCATCAGTCTACAAGAATGAAGAGAAAATATATATACGCAGTTTCACTTTGACAAAGTCGCATATACACACAGGTTGGACGTGCCCTAGACGCGTATGCGTATACACGCACTTTCATGCAAGGAAAAGTGCGTATATGTTGGAGAACTTACTTTTGGTCCATGGTAGTTAGTCCTTGGTATTTGAACCTATGATTTTGGACCGTAGTATCTCATCAGATGTGTTGATCCCTAGTATTGGGTTCATGGTATTGGTTTGTTATGGTTTTGGACCGTGGTATTGTAAAAGGCCTAAGACTATAAAAGGAGAAGAAGATCATTAGGCAAAGGTATGGAGAAAGTCTTGAATATTTGATGAAGGATGAGATCCAGTCGGTAGGTTATGGGTTGCTTGATCTAAGCTAAGGAGGAATCTCACAAGTTGATGGAGAACAAGATCTAAGGATAGATCGGGATCAAATGGTTTGAAATGAACTATCTTTATATGATTGATTATGTTTATTCTAGATCTGTATACTGACACATGTAATGATCTGAACTAGGTATAACTTAAGTTTGAAATCGCTGCAAGTCATGATTGAATACTTATAGATCTGTACGCGGGTTGGCTTTGGTAAAAGCGCGTATGTACGTGGGTTTGGTTCGTCCAAGTAGCGTATACCATTTAAGCTATGATGTTGATGATACAGTTGGTTCTGAATAGTGTTGCAGAGTTCAAGGTTCTGCTCTGTGTTCTGGTGACTGCTTTTGTTGACAGGGTTCAGTGATTCAGTATTGGGTGATTCAGAGATTGATAATGCTAGTGTTTGTGTGCTTCAATGATATTGATGGGTCCAGTATGAAAATTGGATGAAATGTGGCCTTCAGATATAGAGTTGTACTTCAGTGTATCCAGTCTAAAAATTGATGAAACGTGGTACCTGGAGGAAGAAAGAGAAGGTTGTAGCCTTCGGTAGGTCGGCACCTACGTACTAGTACATCAACTAGTACAAGAGAAAAGGGGGTTGTAGCTCCCTTCCAGGAGAGGCTGGAGAACGAGAGAAGGTTGTAGCCTTTTGAAGGTAGAAGCCTGTGTACTGGTATAAGTCTGCACCAGTACAGAACTACTGTAAAAAGAATTTCTTATTAAAAGAGATTGAGACGACTTGCAGCAGGTGGTTTTCACCCACATTTGGTTTCCACCTTATATCATGGTGTTCATGTATGCTTCTTGTGTGTGATGATCCGTTCTGTTTTACTGCTTTTGTCTACTTTTCATATGGTCAATGAAGTTCTGATGCATTATCTAGAGATTAACATATAATGGATTATTTGAATCATAAGTATTCTAGATATACGCTAGTTGCATTTTAAACAGTCGCGTATACACACGGGTTCACCTAACTGAAGTAGCGTATATGTATCTAAGCATGGAAATGAAAAAGTTTTACTAATTTGATAATACTGATTCACCCCCCCTCTCAGTATTATTTCCAACAATTGGTATCAGATCAGGTCCTTTTGGAGAAGCTTGATCGCTTGAAGGAGATCCTTGGAACAATGGGAAAGAAGCTTAAGAAGAAAGCACATAAGCAGAAGAAGACATCTCAGAAAAACTATGATAGTGGGAGAATCGATTGGGGATTAGGTGTAAGAAGCTCTTCAGATTCAGAATCATTTCAGAATGAAGATGAACTATCAGGTATGAATTTGCTATCCTCTGATGTTCTAGCTATCTATCCATTTGGAAAAGATGAA
>APFE030066351.1:0-10802 GCA_000404065.3 Pinus taeda
TAAGGACTTCTGTGCAGCAAAAGGAATTAAACGGGAGTTTACGACACCCCATAACCCACAGCAGAATGGGGTGGCCAAAAGGAAGAACAGAACGATTGTGGTAGTAGCTCGGGCGATGTTGCATGACCAAGGCCTACCACTTCATTTGTGGCTTGAGGCATGCAATATAGCAATATACTTGCAAAATAAAAGCTTGCATCGTATACTCGGGATGAAGACACCAGAGGAGGCTTTCTCCAGGAAGAGACTAGATGTGAGTCACTTCAGGATCTTTGGCTCATCAGTATTTTGCCATGTGACCAAAGATGCTCGAAAGAAGCTAGAGCCAACAACTGAGTTGGGGATACTTGTGGGGTACACTAATACACCCCACAACTATCAGGTGTTCTTGCCTACCAATCAGAGGACAATGGTATGCGGAGACCTGGAGTTCGATGAGCAGAAGGTCATGTGAGTTTCTCTTGAGAGGGAGCTCAAGTTGCATGCAGAGGAGGAACTTTTGGTTCCTAAGGAGGAGGAGCCTCAAATTGATATGAAGTAGTCGCATGTAGAGGATCCAGGATTGGAGACATCTACTCATGCAGAGTCTTCTAGAGATGGGTGGAAATGCTCAAGGGAAGCTGACATACTGTTGATGGATGTGAGAGAAAATGTGGGATAGCCATCTTCTTAGCGCAGATAGAGGAGGTCATTGTTTTTTTTTTCTTTTTATATAGTTCAACAGTAATTTTCTTTACCTATGTTATGATTTTTTAATTTTTATGATTTTTCTTGTTTTAATATATTATATTTAAATCTATTGAATAATTGATTTTGCTTTTCATTTTCACTTTAATTTTTTCTAAGAAGTCCGACTCCAAAAAGTTACTTCGAAAGACCCAGAAATTATTTTATAAGCAGCTTCCATTCAGAGTGACGATTTTCTTTATAACATTTTTTAGAATCCCCAAGGTCTAATTTTCCATTATTCGGATAAAAAACCATTTTATTTGTGTTAGTATCAGTTTCTTCACATTGCCATCACTGATTAAAATTCACTCTTTTGCATTCATATTAAGAGTCCCATTATAAATGAGTTGCATTCCATTAGGCCATGGATCAACCGATAGTAGGCACATGTTAGGTTTTCCCTCATGACACATATCTGCTGACCTCTTTTCATGTGTGCTTCAGTCAATGGTTCAGTTTCAGGTTCATTTTCAGTTTATTTAATCAAATAGGTCTTAAGTCTTATGGTTTCAGTTTCATTAGGTAATAGGGTTTCATCATGTCAAATTTTCAATAGCCATTGACTAATAATGGTCAGCAGACACGTGAGGATGATAATAATCATCAGGAAACTTTTAATTTCATAATTTGTAAACTTAATACATTTTTCACCTCAAAACCAGTTTGAGGTGAAAACAGAGCATTGGTATTTATTTGTAAACTTCATGTAATTTCATCATTTCTCATATGTAATTAATAAGTCTCATGTTGCTCTTGGTCACATGCTGATATTTCCAAGTACATGCCACTGCAAAAGCAAAATATTGTCAAGCATCAGTTCACCTAATTCAAACAAAAAGTCAAGCATCCAAAAAACAAAGTATTTGAAAAAAAGCCAAAAGACATTGTAAAGTGGGTTTTGAAAAATGAAAAATCGAAAGTGCCCAAGCCATATAAAGGTCATTTATATCTCAAGTTATTTCATTGTTTGAGTTGAATTTTATGAACAAAATCATGATTTTAAGGTGTTATTGAGCAAAAGGAGGGAAATTACTGTGTTTTTGGATAAAATTGCCTAGCGCTACGCACCTGGGTTTTCTTTGTGTGTTATTTTGAACTGGAGCTATTCACAGGAGTGGCGCTACGTACCCGGGAAAGTGTGCTACGCACCTGGCAGTTGGGCTACAAACTCTGCACATTTCATCAAATCACCTCAAAACTCCCAAATTCCTCCATTGCAAGTAAGTAACATCACTATTCTTGCTAAAAAGATTTGTTGCATCAGTTTTGGGTTGTGTTCTCTCTCAAATATATCAAACCCTATTTGTCACTAAACTATTTCATATATTGTAAAGATACTCTCATTACTGTTGTCCCATATCATTTTTTATTGTTTCCCTAAATCCCATCCTCCCATCCATAATTCCCTAGACATTACTCCCTAAACCCTATACCCATAATCCCCAAACCCTATACATACATCCCAAACCCTACACTATTCACTGAACCTACTTACTCCCTACATCCCCTTTCTCATTCTTGTTCACCCTCACCTACTTTCCTATTCAAAATATCTTCATACTCATCTTACCTTCATTCACTTATCCACCACAAAGAGAAACAATTGTACAACAATGGAGATGGACAGTGAGTATGAAATGGAGGAAGAAACCCATAGTGACAGTTCCAAGGAGAGAGACACACAGGGCAGAAGGCCTCATAAGGGAGGAAAACATATCAGAGAGGAGCCCACTAGTTTGAGGGAACTACAAGCCTACCCATTTGCCCTTTCCTGTTTCAGACATTAGTCATGTTTTAGTTTCTGTGAAATGGTGGAAAGGGTTAAATCTCATCATGAATTAGCAAGGTTGTTTGTGACACATTTGGATAACAATGAGGTAAACCTTGATTGAGTCACATTCACTTTGTCACCAACTGTTATTTCAGAGGCTACAGGTATTCCAAATGTGGGAGAAAAGTGGAACAAAGGTTAGTACATTGACAAGGAGTACTATGAGCCTTACATTAAGGCTAAATATCATAACAAACTCAGCAGAGTATTCCCCTTTAAGTTCTTGGAGGAAAAGTTTGCTCCATTTATGAAGATCATCATCAAGTACTTTACTATGAAGGTAGGTTCTCCCGACTGTATGCTTACCACATTAGACTGCTGATGCATTTCACTAGGGTGAGAATGATGAATATCCCCTACTTCATATTCAGAAACATTGAGAAGATGACACTCATTATAAAGAATAAATCATACCCCCATCAATTAACCAGCATCTACCACTTCTCTATGATTAAAATCATTGTTTTACATCAGCTGAACCTACTCAACATACCATGGGAGACCTTCATTTCTCATGAAATGTTCAAAATCCCTCGAGTCTTTTCATCAATGCCTCAAGAAGAAGGTGGACCTTCAGGACAGGAAAAGGTCCAAGAGACTGAAACTGTGGGAGTGCCAATGTTTGTGACATATGAGAGAGGCACTAGGAAACTTTTTTCAGTTGCCAGGCAAGTATTATCTCCACAAGGTGTGGAAGGGGTCTTACCTTCATCTATAGGCTACAGGAAAATGCTATCTCCACAAGGAGTGGAAGGGGCTTTGCCTTCATCTTCAGCTAAACAGGTACAGGTTAGGCAACACAGCAAGGCCAAAGGTAAAGGCAAGAAAAAGATGCATGAGAAAAATCTTAATGATGAGCAAGAGAGAGATATTGACCTTGATGATCATGAGGAGACACAAGGAATTGAAGTCATTGATTTGGAAACTCAAGGTACAAATATTACTAAAGACATGATCATCAAGGAGCAAGAGGCTAAGATACAAGCCTTGTCAGACAATTTAGAGAGGGCAAAGTGGATCATCAAATATCTAGAGCAAGAAAACAAACAATTGACTGACAAGCAAGTCCTCATGGAGTTGCAAATGATCAAGGAGAACCGGCAAAAGGCTAAGAAGGCAAAGGTCAATTTGACCTCCATTGAGCAAGAGATTGAGAATGACTGGGAAACTTGGCTTGGAAGAGTCAATATATACCTTGAGGGGTTGCTTGATAAGGCCAATAGAGACAAGAAGATGCTTCATCACATGGCCTACCACTACATAACCTGGAATAAAATATGCAATATAAAGATGAGGAAGCTTAAAGGCTAGGTTGAGGAAAGCCTTAAGGAGCAAAAAGGAGCATGACAAGCTAAAAATCTTGGTTGAGGCCTCACTAGCCCATCAAATAAATTAATGAGGGTGGCTTGTGCCAAATCTGGGCAAGTTTTAATGAGTTTTTTTCATTTTGAAATTTTGAAATTTTCCAACATAGAAAATTACATTAGGGCTTTTGACTAGAGGAATTTTTGGAGAAATGGTTTACACATCTGGATTCAGCATGATGATAACATCAATCCCTAAAAGTTTTAGCAATTTTGGAGCAAAACTTGGCCACCTAAAGGTCAAAAAATGACCTCTCTGCCACTTTTTGGACACACAGGAAGCAACCTTGGGAGATTCTATTTTTGAGGGGGCAAATGACATTCAAATGAAAAAATTCAAGATGTTCCAAAAACTAGACAGGAAGACTTTTACAACAGGCTATCTTGGGCTCAATTTGGCTAAGGGAAAGGCCTCCTAAATCAGCTGTGAAGTGGAGCTATGCACCTAGCAAGTGGCACTATGCATAGAACCAGTGTGCTCAAAAATCCAAATTTCCCCTAGTTTTTCTACAAGTTGACTTTTTCTCTCATCTTGGATGAATTTATAACTTTAAATGATGCTTTTCTATGTTAAAATAATTGTAAAATTACCTTAGAGGGTAAATTCATTATTTTGAGGTGGTTTGAGGGTGAATGAATCAGTTTAGATGGTTTTAGAGGCAAGTTGCTCCACTACCTATATCCCTGTTCTTAGTTTAGATATGGTTGAAATAGTCCCTTATCTCTTGGATTCAACCCCTGATGGTTAGCATAGGTGGTTTTCATGTCTATATTAGGTATTTTTTTCAGTCATTAGCAAAGGTTGGACTCTCTTGGATGCTCTGAGCTACATTGTACATCTTTACAGCAGTTTGGCAAGGAAATAAACTAGGATTTGCAATTATTTTTGTGGGATACTTGTGGTAATGTGTTTTGCATAGTTTCTTCTTCTATCATTGGTTTTTCTCATGTGTTATGTGTGCCAAAATCTAATTCATTCTTCTAGCTAAATGATATCAAGATATATAGGTAGAATACATTGGTGACAGTGCTCTGCCTTAGGAGTACATTTAGTTTTTGATGTTTTCTACAGTTTGAAGAGGATACATGATCTCTGCATTCCCTCCTCAGCTCCTCATCAGTCTTAGACCTGCCATCTGACACAATTACAAGTGCTTAAACACCTACCTACCTCGCCCCACAGAACACCCTACATTCCTGACTTGATTTCCCAGACCCTAAGCTGCCTGATCCATTTGATCCAGCGAAAAAACCATCAAAATCAACCAAGAAACCCTAGAGCTACTATACCTAGCCTAAAATCCAAATCTGAATCAGTCATCTTGACTGAGAGTCACAAGGAGAGAGCCCTCTCCCAACCTGGTTGGGCTAGCTACCAGGTTAAGCTTGGTTTATGGTTATCCTAGGATTGCCTCCCTTCAGCCTGAGGTCGATCTAGGCTCTAACAATTTGTATTACGCAAGAATTTCAGATATCTTTATAAAATATATATATATTAATTGTTTTTGTCTTTTTAAAAAAGAAAATTATATTTTAAAGAAAAATAATAAAAGTTATAATAAAAAAAAGAAAGTATTCTAAAAATATTAAACCAAAAAAATTATGTAAATCTTATACTTATATTAAATAAATATTGAATATTTATATTAACTAATTTATGTCTATTGTATTTTTACACTCTAACAAAATTTAATTTGATCCTTTCCATTCATATTAAAATGAATCTATATCGATTACTTAACAAATCTGTCTTAGTAAAAATTTGGAAATCTACAATCTTGGATTTTCTTTTATAAGATTTTAAATAAAAGCCCTGAATCCGAATATTACTTGTTTAACCCGTTAACACACATTAGAAGGTCTCGCACAAAACTCTAATATCGAGATATCGAAAAAGTTACGAATGGGTTGGAAAAATTGAATATCCGCTTACTGTCTCTGCTCGCCATTAGTTTCTATCATGGTTGTAAAAGCTGGATAGGGTATGCTGGGGAAGCTTCTCGACAAGCCGGAGGTATTCAAAAACTACCTGGGTAAGTGACTGCAAATTAGTTTATGTTTTTTTTCAGTGTTTTCTTCTAATTATGTTTATGAATCCCTGAGTTTCGCAATCCTCTACCAAGTTTTGCAAGCTTTGATCCTAGTGGTTTCTCTCCGATTGTAGCTTCTTCAGGCCCATCCATCGACTTTAAACAAGTATGAGATACAGTGAAAATGGTTCCAAGGTTTTAGGCTTCGTATTTGTCGTAAGCCTTGGACCTATCTTTTATTTATTTGGTCGACACTATTTTCGTGGAGTTGAAATTCTCCTACAGGCCCCACTCAATTTTGTTTGAATTATGTAAACCTTCATTTGATGAGGTTTTGGGTCACTTAGTCTATCTGAAGACAGTGCTTTAACTGGTTAGGGTTAGGCCTTAGAGATTCAGAAATCTTTGTCTGGTTATAATTGTTTTTATGTAATTCTATAACCTAGGGTCTATTGTGCTTATTCGACCACTGCAAGGTTTGGGGTCTGCCGACCGAGGTTTCGGCTATGTTAGCATTTCGCATATGTGTCCTGTTGAAATAAAACTTCTAATTTACTGTATTATTTTTTTGGTGAAGGCGAGGAATCCTCGCGGAAATCTAACTGTGCAATTTGATATTTGCAAACATTGTACTGTGAATATTGTACAAGAATATTCCTTATGCATTTTGTGGAAATTTTCTACTGTGTTCCTCTCTAAATTTTCCAAGGGTTATTACTTCCATTCTTCTGTTGAAGTATCAATGGGTGGATTTTCTGAAAGATCTTTATGTATTTTCTATTAGTTATATTAAATCTTCAGGATGATAGTCTAACGATTTTTCTAGTAAGGGTTATTTTTTTTTATTTAAGGAATAACATAGTTGTGTTATTTTTTCTTTTATAAAGATATGTATTTATCTGCTAGGTTCAAAACAGAGTTGTGTTCTTCTTTCTTTTATAAAGATATGTATTTATCTGTTAGGTTCTCAAAGAACATTCCGTAATTCATGCTCCTCCGATGGAGGTTTTACTTCCTACCTAAAGGAATAATCTAGCTTCATTGTCATTCTTTTCTAATTTATTCTACTCAGTATTGGTTATTTTATACTGTATTCAAATGTAACAGAGTTACCTTCAGATTTTCTTTCGCTAGTATTTACATGTACAGATATTTAAAGCATAAATATATTTATAATCATGTACTTAACCGGATATAGAGTAGCTATACTAATTCTAATATTGGAACTTAAATAGCTCCATTATCAGCTAAACAAAATAATCTTTCCAAATTTGTACTTATCTAACTATCTGAATTGAATAGAATTGTTAAACTTGACTTGCCTCCCAACCTTGAGACTTGAACTACAACGCCTATGTCTCCCCCCGAGCTGCTCGTTTCCGGGTCTTCTTTTTAAGAAGTTTCAATCTTGATTTGTAGTAGTTATCTGGTCATGGCCAGACTTAACTACAACAGTTCTTGTCTGTCTTTACAACACAGTTCTTTCCTTTTCTCCCTTAAGTGTTTCTCCTTCCCTGATCTTAGATCCCCTCATCCTCTTGATCTTTTGGGATAAAACCTTTATTAGTAGTTAGGGTTGGGTAACTGCCCAACCTAACTATTTATTGAGAATTACATCCATCACCCTTTGACAGATGTCTTCTCATGAAATTATATTAAATTACTTTCTTGCCAAAATTCCAGTACTACATTTATTTTAATAATTTAAAAGAGAAATTCTATTTATTAAAAACTTAAATCAGTTTTCCAATTTGTTTTAATATGCAATAAATAAAAGAAATATTCACATTTACAGGGGATATCACATCCACTTAAAAATTATTGATAATTAAATTAAAATTGTGGAAGCTCTATTCCAAAATAGACATGTCTATCAGCATAAAGATGGAAATTTAATCATTGTTTGATATTGTTTCCTATCTTTTAATCTTGGGCAATAATTTCCACTAAAAGCACAAATTTGATTTGAAAAGAAAAATGTAGAATCCAAATGAAAATTTGATATGACATTCGCATCACCCCCAAAAAACTAATTTCATTCATTATATTGTGATTACCCAAATTGTGGTTGATTTCCTTCATGTGCTAGACTTGTCTCACATATGTTGCATTTGTTGTTGGCATTATTACACAGGTTTGGCACCATGGCATAGGTGTTGTCCTTGATGGCAACTCACTCTGATGACAGATCACATCTCAGGCTCTCAGAATGAAGGAAATCATATATACGCAGGTTCACCTTAATGAAGCCGCGTATACATGCGGGTTAGACATTACCAAGTTGTGTATGTGTATTCATGCACGTTCATGCACGGAAAGGCGCGTACATGTGGGAGAACTTATTTTTGGTCCGTGGTATTTAGTCCTTGGTACTTGAACCTATGGTTTTGGACCATGGTATCTCATCAGAAGTGATGATCCCTAGTATTGGGTCCATGGTATTGATTTGTTATGGTTTTGGGCTGTGGTATTGCGAAATGCAAGGCTATAAAAAAGGAAGAAGATCATGGGGAAAAGGGCATCTGAATTATTGGATATCTGATATTGTGATAGATCTGGAATACTAGTGATTGGGTTGTGGTGCAGATCTGGATCTGAATGAAGGAGGAACCTGAGCGCAAGAAAAAGGATAAGTTCTCTTGATAGGTCAAAATCTTAAGACTTGAATAGTGGTATCTCTATATGATTTTGATCTGTGATATGTGGCGCACGCTTGATCTATAAATCTGATTATCTGGGTTAACTAATATCTGAATGTTTGAAAGAATGAATTACCCTTTATAGATTTGTACGCAGGTTCAGTGAAGCGAAGGCGCATATACACGCAGTTTCTGCAAATCAAAAGGGCGTATATGTAGGTTGATCTTAACACAGAAGCGTATACACGCAGTTTCTGCAAGTCAAAAGTGCGTATACGCAGGTTGATCTTAACACAAAAGCGTATACACGCAGTTTCTGTAAGGCAAAATGGCATATACGCAAGTTGATCTTAATACTTAAGCGTATACACGCAGGTTTCTGAATAGTGAAGTAGCGTACGTCTCTTAATTTATGTTCTAGCTGCTTCTGTTGATTATTGCAGTGGTCTGGGTTCAGAATTGATGTGTGATTACTGTTACTATGATCTGGGTACAGTTGTCAGAGAAGTGTTTATCTTGATTCAGTTTTGATTGGTGAAAAGGTGATTGGTTGATGCAGAAATTCTTGATGTTATTTGTGGATCCAGTCTGAAAATTTATGAAACGTGGTCCCTGGAAGAAAGAGAAGGTTGTAGCCTTCTGCAGGTAGCAGCCTGCATTACTAGTATCTCAACTAGTGACCAAGAACTAATGGGGGGTTGTAGCTCCCTTCCAGGAGGAAAGTAGAAAATGAGAGAGGCGTTGTGCTCTCTGCATAGGTAGCAGCTTGGCGTCACTGGTAAAGGACTGCACCAGTACAAATCAATTGTAAAAAAGAAGTTTTCTAATTAAAAGAAGATAGATACTATTGCAGCAGGTGGTTTTCACCCACATTGGGGTTTCCACCTTTATATCTTGTGTTCTTGTGAGTGGTTGACTTATCTGCTTGTTTACTATTCCTGGATAACTGTTTATATGATTCTGTTGCATAAATTAATGATCAACATCTATAGAATAAAGTAAATTATAAATATGCATAGTATACGCGGGTTTCCTTATCTGTGGCGTATATACACGGGTTCATCTAACTGAACTAGCGTATATGCTCTAAGTTTGAAAAAGAAAATAATAGACTAGATAATACTGATTCAACCCCCCTCTCAGTATTATTTACAACAATTGGTATCAAAGCAGGTCCTTCAGAAGAAGCTTGATCACTTGAAGGAAGATCTATCATTATGAGAAACTACGAGAGAGAAGCATCGATCAGGCCACCAACTTTTGATGGGACCAACTTCATCTATTGGAAGGTAAGAGTCATAGCCTATCTTCAATCTCTTGGTACAGAAGTCTGGGATATCATAGATACAGGGTACACTTTTCCTTCAACAACTCCTACAGATCCGGCTGAAAAGAAGCAGTTTGAAACAAATGCAAAGGCTGTCAATACTCTATTAGGATGTCTATCGCAATTAGAATTCGTCAAGGTGATGTAGTACAAAACCGCAAAAGAAATATGGGACAAGATCGTTCTGAGCTGTGAAGGAGATGAACAGATAAAATGAGCAAAACTTGAAACCCTTAGAATTCAATATGAAAATCTCAGAATGTACAATGATGAAAGTGTGGCTAACTATTTCCTACGTATAGATGAGATTGTTAATTGTATGAAAAACTTGGGTGAAGAAATAAAAGAGGTTGTTGTGGTTGAAAAGGTTCTAAGATCTCTGTCCCCTAAGTTTGAATCAAACGTGTCTAAAATAGAAGAAAAGGAGAATCTACAGAAAATTACGTTGTCGCAGTTACACGGAATTCTAACTGCTTATGAAATGAGGAAAGGAGGACCATCAAACAGAAGAGAAGTTGCATTCAAGGCTTCAGGCAGAGGAGATCACTATGAGTCAGGACATATGTCAGAAGAAGAGGAAGAATCAAATCTTGTCAAGAACCTCCAACGGGGTGCTGGAAGATTCAGAGGTAAGTTACCTTTCAAATGCTTTGCTTGTGGAAGAGTCGGTCACTATGCTGCCAAGTGTCCTCATAAAGATAAGCTTGACAAAGGTAAGGAACCTGTTAGTTGGAACAAGAAACAGAATAAGAAAAACTATTACACTCATGAAGACAGTGATGGATTTTCAAATAGTGATGAAGATGAACAAAATAATAATTATAGACTTTTAATGGCTTTTGAAGATGATGATTTCATGGATGCTATAGATGAAGAAGGTCT
>APFE030066402.1:0-29854 GCA_000404065.3 Pinus taeda
CCTTGAATTTGAATGCTTTTCTTATTTGAGAAAGGCTTAGATGTCCCAATCTTCTATGCCATAGCCAGCTTTCATCTTTTTTGCTTAGATATCAATGTTTTTGTCCTCCCTTGAGTATGTATAAATTGTTTGGAGTTCTTGTAGCTTTGATCACGGTCTCTCCTGTATCATATTCACAAATGATACATCTGTGTGATTGAAACACCACTTCATTTCCTTGATCACACATTTGACTAACACTCAACATGGTATGATTTAAACCATCCACATAAATAACATTTCCAGCTTTAACCTTTTCTTTCAGGAAAACAGAATCTTTACCTTTTATGATAGTAGGAGTGTCATTTCCAAATGAGACATTCTTTTCCTTTTCTAAGGCATTATATGAGTGAAGTTTTTCTTTGTCACTTGTCATGTGTTTGGAGCATCCACTGTCGATGTACCATTGATTTTCTTGTCATTCTGCGCACAAGGCTATACCACATCTTTCTGTTTGAGATTCTTTCCTTCTCCATATCTTGGATTTAATGGAATTTTCTTCTTTTGAGATGTTCGTCATATTTTTCTCCTGCATTCAGATTCTTCATAACCAAAGTTGTTACAGATTGAGCATTCTATTACATTTTCAAGAGGAGAAAAGTTATTGTAGGAAATTCCCTTGATCCCTGTTATATTCCTATGATTTCATGCTTCTCTAGTCATGATGGTTTTCTAAGCAATGCATTGAGCAGCTTTGTGCTCAAAATTATGAGATGGAAAGCATTGTCCATTAAAGAAGTTCCTGCGACTATCGAATCTATTAACCTGGTGATTGATATTTATATTTGGAGTAAATTGAGTATGATTTTCCTACGGTTGGTTGTGGATTCTATTCATCCTTGGAGTAAAGTGAGTGTGATTTACTTGATGATCAAATTTATGCCTTTGCTGGCAATTGTCATATTATTCACTAGTCTTTGCTGCATCAAGATAGCTTTTAGTGGAGGTTGACAACTTCTGCGAATGAGATGCTTCTTCAGTATATCTAAGACTTGTCTTTATCAGAGGAGAATGCTGCACTTTGATAATTTCATTTAAATTTTCTGATCCTTTAGCAAATCTAAGATTGAGAGATTTCATTTTCTCAAGATCTTTTCTTAGACCCGCAATTTCACATTCTAGTTTTTCATTGTGCTTTTGTTTTTTCAGCAAATTGTTATGTTAAGGTATCTATAATCATATTCTTTTCTTCTAAACAAATTTTGAGTTTAGAGATTTTTTCATGAAGGTCATCCTCTTCTAAAGCATCCCAAAAATTATCATCATCATATGCCATTAGAAGTCTATAATCATTATTATTTCCATCTTCATCACTATTTGATAAACCATCACTATCTTCATGAGTATAGTAATTGCTTTTATTTACAACTTGTTTTCTATTCCATTTTGCATATTCCTTTCCTTTTTCATGTTTATCTTTATGAGGACATTTGGCAGCATAATGACCAACTCTGCCATAGGAAAAGCATTTGAAGGGTAGCTTACCTCTATATCTTCCGGAACCCCATTGAAGCTTCTTGACAAAGTTTATCTCATATTCTTCTTCTGAAATATGTCATGATTCATTGTGTTCTTCCTTTCCTTTTGCTGAAGCTTTAAATGCGGCTTCTCTCATATCTGATGGTCGTCCTTTTCTCATCTCAAAGGCAGTTAGGATTCTTCTATGGCAGACACTTTTGATTCAAATTTAGCAAACAAGGATCTCAAAACTTTCTCAACTAAGGTAACTTCCTTTATTTCTTCACCCAAATTATTCATACAATTAACAAATTCATCTATACATAAGAAGTAACTAGCTATACTTTCATCATTGTGCATCTTAAGAGTTTCATACTGAATTTTGAGAGTTTGAAGCTTAGCACGTTTTACCTGAGAAGCTCATTCGTAGCTTAGAACAATTTTGTCCCATATTTTTTTGGCTGATTTGAGCTGCATGACTTTGACAAACTCTGATTGTGACAGACTTCCTAATAAAGTATTGGTAGCTCTGGAATTGGTTTCATATTGATTTTACCTACAATATCTATAGGAATTGTTGTTGGAAATGTATATCCTCCTTTCACAATTTTCCATAAATCCGTTCCAAGTGATTGTAGATAAGTTGTGGTTCTTATTTTCCAATAAACAAAGTTTCTCCCATCAAATGTTGGTGGTCTGATGGATCCCACACTTTCTTGATTATTCATGAAGATTGGATCTCCCTTCAAGCGATCAAGCTTCTTCTGAAGGACCTGCTCTAATACCAATTTTTGGAAATAATACTGAGAGGGGGGGTGAATCAGTATTATCAGATCTATAAGTTTATTTCCCAAAAAGATTTGTATACGCTACTTCAGTGAAGTGAACTAGCGTGTATATGTGACTGTACTTAAAGCAATCAATATCCAGAGAACTTTTGATTTAGACAATTTATCATGTATTGAGCTTAAACCAGTATATCAGAGATTTATTAGACAGTGCAGTAAAAGAGAATAAAGCATCACACATAAGCAATACAGATGAACACCAAGATATAAGGTGGAAACCTAATGTGGGTAAAAACCACCTGACGTTGTCGTCTCTGTCTTCTTTTAATAATAAGAAAATCTATTTAAAATCTTGTATTGGTGCAGACTCATACCAGTACGCAAGCACCCACCTGCAAAAGGCTACAATCTTCTCTCATTCTCCAGCTACTACTAGAAAGGAGCTACAACACCCTAGCTCTTGTTCTAGCCAATATGTTTACTAGTACGTAGGTGCCAGCCTACAGAAAAATCCACTCTTCCACTAGGGACCACGTTTCATGAATTTTCAGACTGGATACTCCTGGAACACAACACCACAATTTGAAGGCCACATTTCATCTAATTTTCATACCGGAGCTACAACCCCCTAGCTCTTGTTATAGCCAATATGTTTACTAGTACGTAGGTGCCAGCCTACAGAAAACTCCACTCTTCCACCAAGGACCATGTTTCATGAATTTTTAGACTGGATACTCCTGGAACACAACACCACAATTTGAAGGCCACATTTCATCTAACTTTCATACTGGACCCATCAACAACATTGAAACTCAAAAAATTATAACTGCACTACAACCATTAAATACATCTGCATCAACTAATCACTAAAACTCAATCATCACTTTCTGAATCAACCACAATTGAATCAATGAATCACTTGACAACCCATCATCACTATAGCAAATCACAATCAATCAATATTATCATTCAAAGCATTGTCCCCAGAATACATTCACGAGAACCCAAAGCAAAACCCAGAACTTTGCAGCAACAAACATAAACAACTGAAATATACTTCATAAGGTATACACTACTTCCATGTGTCGAACCACCGTGTACACGCACTTGTGCCAAAAGGAACCAACATAAAAATCTGTGAATTCAAATTTATGATGTATACACTACTTTGATATACTAAACTAGTGTGTATACACTCTTTTTACTAAAGCGAACATGTGTATAGATCTGTAAATGCTAACTTAAAACATCACAATGATTCCAGACTTAAGTCATACCTAGATCATCACATTTACAGAATAAAACTTGCGTCAGTATTCAGATCTAGACTGTTTAAGATCAAACCACATAATGATAATACTTTTAAGCCTTCATGATACCAGTCCATCAACCTTCATCAGCCATATAGGTGCATCCTTAGATCAGATCAAGCAAACCATCAGAAGCTCATTAACTTGCATATATGATCCAACACTTCATAATATATTCAAATCCTGCACACTACTTGCCTAATGATCTTCTCCTCCTTATATAGTTTTAGGCCTTTCCCAATACCATGGACCAAAACTACTTAGGACCAATACCTTGGACCAATTACCTTGGACCAAAAACTTTTGGTTTTCCAAGATATACACGCTTTTCCTTTCATGAACGTGCATGTGTACATATATGCTCCTTTTTTTAAATAAACCTACATGTATACGTAGCTTGGACAAGGTGAACCTGCATATACCTCTCTTTCTTCATTCTTTGGAGTTTGATATATAATTCTTTGTTGTTTACCTACTGCACTATGATCTTTCATCTAAGTGAGTTTCCATCGAGGACAACACTTGTATCATAATTCTAACACCATGGTAGTATGAAGTCATCCCAAGACCCTACCAATAAAAATATAAAACATAGATGGTGAGATTTTTCCAACATTCCTTTAGGTATCCAAGCCAAAGGAATTTAATAAATAGGAATAGCTTCCAAAATTGACTTCACTAAAACCAATCAAATTGTCTGATAGAGCCATTTAAAGATCCAACTTTTTAACCATTTCTCTAGCTTAGTAATCAACCATCTCTAATCTTCCTTCTTATAACAGTTTGACTTTAATTGGAAACCCAGGCATCTAATACCTCTTTCTGTAGAATAGATCTTGTATGGAAATAAACTACTAATCCAATGAATGAGATTGAAAATAGAGATCATAGACTTATTGTCATTGATGACCATCCTAGTATCTTTGTGTGACAGCCCCACCCAAGGTTCTCATGCAAATGGCATCATAAATTCATTTTAAATATTGTAATATGAATTGAATTGAAAATGTGGACTGAGTCAAGGGACACAGATTCCAGAGTTGGGAGGGGAGACACTTGTTTGGGACATCATGGTTTCTTGTGCAAGGGAGAAACCTGAAATGTAGGACAACCACTAAAGATTGGTTGGTGTAGTAATTGATGAAAATAACTCTTGAAATTTAAATGAGTGAAAAAAAGAGGTATGCAAGTCCATGTCAATTAGGAAGAAATCACATGAAAAATATGACAAAATTTATGAAGGGATGATGTGCCACCATCCAGGAAGGACATAATATTAAAGATTGGTTGAGGAAGAAACCAAAAGAAAGAAAAAGTTTTAAAATATAAGAAAAGAGTGAGAGACAACAAAAATAAAAATGGGATTAAGGTGAACATGAAGGAAGGGAGAGGGCAACAATAGCTCTTTGCTGGCAACACTGAAGAGAAGAGAAGAGAAGGGGATTGGTTCTTGATTGTTGGAGGTGGTGGGTTGAGCTGCTAATCTCTAGAGCCCTGTAATAGATTAGCGTCCCTCGAGGCTATGGGTTGAAATATAATCCCTGGAGCCTTGTAGCAACTTGGGTCTTTGGTGATTGTGGAATAAGAGAAATCTCTCTAGATCCCTGTAACACTTTTGGGTCTCTAAAGGATATGGGTTGGGATAGAACCTGAAGCCCTATAACAACTTGGGTCCCCTAGAGGATGTGGGTTGAGGTAGAAACTCTGGAGCCCTATAATAGCTTAGGTAGAGGTCATCCTCAAGTGGAAGTTAAGGAAGACCAATGATTAATGCCTGGATTGCACAATCAATTATGGACTCCCTAGAAGGGGGTGAATCATTGTGTGAGCACCTGGGAGTGAGGTTGGACACCTCCAAACTCCTAGTTTGAACCAATTAAGAAACTTCCAGTTGGTAGGATTGAGGAAGGAAGCCCTCTGGAGTCTCAAAATGAGTGGAAAATTGGTGTGTCGGTCCCTGAAGCAAGCATTTTCCCCAGATTCTAGAATCTCGCTTGGGGGTGATGACTACAAGTAAGTGTGGTTGAAGTTGTCTGTAGTTGGTTGGAGAGTCATTGTCCCATACTTAGTTTTCATGCATATTCCAAGCGTTATTCCCTACAATGTCCTAGGCTGAGGAGATCGAAAAAGGTAACGTCGAACCACTTTTAGTTCAGTAGTTAGCCCTATTGACTAGATAGGGATATCTCTAAGGATTTGTCAATAAAATACCAAAAAGAAATGGAATTTTAGGCTAGATATACAAGTCTAGTTTGAGTATTTGAGTATTTAGGTTTTTTAGTTTGTTGGACTAGGGATGAGAGCAGGCAATTAGGCTACAACAACAGGCATAAAGAGGAGCTAGATAACAGTGTGTTATGGTGAAATTAAGATTTATTCAATGTAGTATAGGTCTGAGATTTTAAGAAAACATCATGAGCAAGCATAAATCATGAATTCATTAATCTTAGAAGAAGAGAAACACAATCATGATTTTCCACATAAACAGAGCTTAAATCTAAGATTTATGTCTATATTATTGTAAGGAAAAATATAGAAGAGGGAAAAGCATGTAAAGAGAGATGATTTCATCAATTAAAAATTGATATGAAAGTAAAATAACACCATAAACCCACTGAACAAGTATTCCTGAAAAATAGTTGCAACTGCTCCTTGATTAGCTGTAAGAAAACATAAGGTAGAAGTCTCTCCACAAAAGTCCAACCCTTCTCACTGAATGAGAAATAATACATATAGACTCAAAACAACCATTTCCCCACTTGGTCAAATCCCTAAGTGGTAGAATAGTTACCAAGAATCTCTCAACAAACTAGAGAGAGTAAGAAGGTCAAACACAAACTCTTCTTTTAGACTTCAAATTGAGTTTTGCTACCTTTATGATACTTAATTAAACACTAAAACAATTTATCATGCCTATTAACTCAATAATTACATCATTAAGTCTTCAAAATATACAAATTACATCATAAAACCAAAAGCTATCGAAATTTGAAGTGAAAAAGTCTGCTACAGGTATAAGCATAGAGCATTTGGCTATAAGCATAGCGCATTCAACTATAAGCATAGTGCCACCTTGCAGGAAGTTTTTAGAGCCATTCTCGAAGTCAAATTTGAAAAGTAAGAGAATGATCAGCTAGAATGTTTTCTCTCATTTCCAGATCAACTTGAATTTTTGGAAATGGATCATCGAAAGGCCTTTAAAAATCAATTCTCCCAAGGTGACTCTATATGTACAGTGCCTATTCCAAAATAGTGGCAGAACCTGTCTTTTTCACTCCCTTTTTGACTTTTTCTCTTCACCAATTTGTTGAACTACTTCCAAAAGTGGATTTTTGAGATACTAAGGGAAAAATATATCCATGGATATAAATTTTTCATCACTTGGAGCACTGATATGAAAGTGTAGCGCCAAGGCATTGCACTTATAGAATTTCTTGTGTTTTTAAAAGAGTAAAAAATTACCAAAATTTTGGAAATGACAAAATTTTCTTCAAATTTCCTCAAAATTGTTGAGTGAAGGTATAATAGGATATTCTATGCCGTGAATGAGGCCTCAGCAAGTAAATCAAGCTTCTATATTTCCTTTGACCAATTCAGTTTTCCTTGAGTTTGCTCTTCAAATGATTGATCCTGACTTGAGATACTTTGTTTCTGGTATAGTAGTGCATAGCCATATGCATTTGCAATTTTTGTTGCTGTTTTCCTTCTTGAGGAGCTTCTCCAAGTGTCCATTTACCTTATCAAGCCAATATACCCTAACTTCATTAATATTTATAGTGATTAGGTCATCTACCATAATTTGTTCTTTTGGTGGAGAAACCTCTCTTTGTAGTTCAAGGGCTCTTTTAGCTGCTCTATTCCTTGGTATCCTTGATGCACTTTTCTTTCCTTTACCCTTCGACACTTCCATTTCAACTACTACTTTTCCCTTTGTATCTTCTTTCTTTGAAGTAGCTACTTGTTTGTCTTGAATCATCTGTTTCACCTTCAGTTTCATATTCTCTTGTTGTAGACATGTTATTAGAGCATTTTCCTCTATCAATTTTCCTTCCAATCTCTTGATTTCAGCCTCCATATCTCTAATGATTTGATCTTTAACTCTACCCTCCTGTCCTTTCTCCATAGCTGACACATGTGTATCTAGATGAGAGGACTCCTAATGTTGTGAGAAAACTGTCCCTTTACCTGTTGTAGGCTTGGTCCCTTCAACAATCCCTTGAGCGAACACAAGCCTATCACCATTGGAATAAGTCTGAGACCCCTCTACCCTATCTTTCCTCTTGGTTGATTTTATTGAAGAAGATGGAGGAAAAGCTAAACTTGCAAAATGATCCCAAGACATGTTTGCTTGTGCTAATTGATGAAAGAATAGTACTTTCACTAGGCCATGATGAAACAAACTAGTGTATTGATTCTCCCCTTGTTTTTGTACCTTTTCTGCCATTTTGACCAAACTTTTGTACAAGTAATAAGACAAATTGATTTGTTGTACACCGTTGAAATGCATCAAAAATTTATTGTGATACTTATAAATCCTTGAATACCTGCCTTAACATGTGAAATACCTCATGATCATTTTCATTAGAGGGGTGTACCTATCCAACAAATCTCTGAATGGAAAAATATATGTTGGAGTTGCCTTGTATTGTGTTTTTAGGTACATATTTTATTTTTCGAGGTCAAGGTCTTCTCTTTTGAACCAAATTTCTATAGTGTCTACCATCCTTGTAGCTACAGAGATAAGTTGCCTTGAAATAGTGATTTGAAACCCTACTATGGTCATTTTTTTCCCTTTTAAGTTTAGTGGCAAAAGCATTAGTTAATTGGTCATGATCTTTCAATTCTTCAACCCCTTGACAAAATGTAAGGAAAGGTGCATATTCAAAAGATTTCCTAGTGAAGGGAGATGATAAGACCTCATGGGTTGATGTAGGTTCATGTATAATGACGTGTCCTCCTTTATGCTTCCTCTAATATGAGGTTTCAAACTCCATTTCAAAACTTAGCTCTTGGGATAGCAATTAGGGTTTTCACTATGGGAAAACAGGGCATTATCAATAGTTGTGAGGGAGTTTTGGGAAAGTGAGGGGGATATGTATGTGAGAAAATTATAAGGAAATTTGGGGTGGTAGTGAGGGGGTTTAGGAAGCTAGGGAAAGTGGAATTACTAGATTTGGGTGAGTGGAAGGTTTCCAAACAAAGGAAACACAGTCTTATAGTAAACAAAGGTGTAGTTTGTCTAGGGTTTAAGTAGAATGGATGAATTTCGGGAGTGGGTTTGATGGGAGGTGTTTGGGTGAGAATATTTAGGATATATGTTGGTGTGGAAGCACTCAGATATGAGGTTTAAAAACAAATTTAGCAAGAGAAGGATGAAAATCTTGCTAATTGTATTTAAAACCATAGGAGGTAAACATGAGACAAATAAGCATAGATGAAGGAAATGAAAGAAGTTTGAACTCTGAGATAGATCACCAACCTATTTCAGCAGTGGCACATTGTCACCATGATGTAACAAACTATTGCAAAGGGCTCACACTCTTGGAGAGATAATGGAGTTGCAAGCTGGTATATGCGTAGCAGAGACAGGGTCATTTGTGTAGCACAATTTCAGAAATCAAGTGTCGAATGCAACAAGCCTCTCTTGGCAATGACAGAATTACCTTGGTGGAATGAAATGGAGTGTTGGAAAGTGCAATGGGAAAATTAGGAATGAATGAGAGTGAGTGGTGAGATTTTATAGGTGGAGAAAATCGTTTTTCCCTTTATATAATAATAGTTGAACCACCAAAAAGTTTACACTTAGACTTGACACTTTATTGTTGTGATATTATGCTAATATTTAATTTTTCATAATGAAATAAAAAGCATAACCTTCAAACCTAAGTTAGTAAACTAATCTCTAATATTCCTCCTGACATGAATTTAAACGGTAAAAAGACCAATTTTCCAGAATTACACCTAGTAACCTAGTGGTGACCTAATGATGACTTATTTGGTGTATTATGAACAAAAATGAATATGGGACTCTACTAATGATGATTTGAATTTACCATGAGACTGAAAGGAATAGTAGAGACTGACCTTCCTAACCGGTGATCAAATCTTTATTGAGAAACTTTTTGAAACTAAAAATTTGACGAGAAACCCTAAAAATAGCTCTGTAAAAGCACATTTGATCGTCGATGACATTTACCCCAGTTGGGGATGGAAGCTCCTTGGAGGTGTTAAGAACACCGTAGACCAGGTAGCCTTATCCATTGGGAAATGGAGTCAAAATGCCATGGACTTGACTCAAACTAAAAATTGACTAACTTATTGACTTTAACAAATTGAACTGACTTGACTCTGAAAAAAATTCAGTAACTAATCAAAGGAACCTTATGGCCTTCTCCTCAGGCTTCAAATTCCTATGACATCCACTTGACACTTGAACATAAAAAAATAAATTGGTATATACAATTATGGTGAGAATTTACAGAAATTTTTCAAGTATGGTAGTGCTTTAGAAGCCTAAAAATTGATCGCTACTCCTAAATAATATTCCTCATTCATCTCCTCCAATAGAAAAGAATTCTTTCCTCTAAAATATGATATTCATTATGGTCCTTTCCATAAGTTTTAAAACTTGCCATGTTTTCCTTTTTCTTCATTTCTTGCATCCCAATGAAGAACTACATCTCCCAAATTGAAATTGTCTTCTTTTTTCTTGCAATCATAAATCTTCTTGATTCTTTCTTGAAGTTTAGAAGTGTTTTGAAGAACTTCCTCCCTTGTTTTCTATAAATGGGTCATCTCATTTATCCTTCACTGCATATCATTTGTTTCATTTTCCAATTCCTGCATAATTTTCATGACCGGGAGAACAAGAGATGAAGGAAAAACTTTATCAACCTCGTACACCAATTGAAAAGGAGACATACCTATTGATTTCTTAGTATGGAATTTGTCCGCCCATAAAGCATTAATGAGATTTTGTGTATCATTTCTTCTTATTGACTTTTAAAACTTTCTTGATGATGTTGATCAAGGATTTGTTAGATGATTCAACCAGACCATTCCCTTGTGGATCATAAGTAGGGGAATGTCCCAATACAATATGATACTTTGCAAAAAACTCTACCATCCTCTTTGACTTGAAAGAAACAACATTATCAATGATTATCTTCTACGGGAAGCCAAATCTAGACAACATATTGCATTCAATAAACTGAACGATAACAAAATCACTAACTTGCCTAGTTGGGATTGCTTCAATCCATTTTCTAAAATAGTTAATGGTTGTTAAGATCCACTTTTGTTGTGCTAATGATGAAGGGTGGATCTCGCCAATAAAATAAAGACCACATTGCTGGAAAGGAGCTGTTATTGAAATGGGCTACAAGGGTAATGGCAAAAGTTTTCTTTTTCCTTGGAAAATCTGACATTCATGATAACTCATCACTATTTTATATACATAAAAAGAAAGTGTGGACCAATAGAAACCGTCTCTCAAAATTTTGTTTGTTGTAGTCTTCCAGAAGTGATGACCACCACAGTCTCCTTTGTGAAAATATCTCATTACATCTTTTGCTTCATTTTCTACCAAACAGTTCAGCAACACACCATGAGGGTCTTTCCAGAATAAAAAACCTTCAAGAATACAATATTTTTAAGCCTTCAACTTTAAAGTTTTGGTTTTACCTTTGGGTACTTCCAATGGTGGATTTAAATGCTACAATACATAAACAATATCATAATACCATGGAGATGAAATGAACATATTGGACACTTGTAAGTATGAAATTTCTTCTTCTTCTTTAGAAAGTGCAACAATCAAATTGATATCGAGTGCATGCAACTTAGATTCAACCATGAGCTTAGCCAAACCTTGTCCCTTGATGAGCACTATGGGCTTTATCTCCAAATCATAATCCAACATGGCTACAATCCATTTTCCCCGTCTGCCTAGAGGATCTGTTTGCACAATAATTTCCTTTATAGCTACTGTGGGAACATAAGCAATGGCATAAGAATGCATAATATAAACTCGAAAACCTTTGAGAGCTTTCAAAAGTGCCAAATTCTGCTTCTCAATTATGCTATATTTCAGTGTTGCATCTCTTATTGTTTGACTGAAGAATGTTATAGGTTTTTCATTTTTTTGATATTTCTTTTGCATTAGGACCGTTGCTAATGTATGCTCAAATCTAAAGTATAATCTAAACTAATCAGGGTAGGAACAGTAGATAATGAAAATTTAACTACATGGAAATATTTCTTAGCATCTAAAGACCATTTTACCAGCATGTCTGTCATCTCTTTCAAAAGTTTAACAAGGCTGGGGATGACTCTTCTTAAAAAATTGATTTTCCCATTAAAAGACTGAATTTATTTTTTGTTCCTTGGGAAATATAATTTCTAAATGGCTTGAACTCTTCTAGGGTCAATGTGAGTGCCATGTTTGGAGATAATATGTCCTAGCAACTTACCGTCTTCCATGGAAAATAAGATCTTCTTTGGATTAAGTGAAATACCAAATTTTCTGCATTTCTGAAAAACAATTCGCAAATGATGTAAACGATCTTCATTAGATTTGGAAAAAAATGTGAGGTCATCTAAATAAATAAATATAAATACATCCTTTTCATTGGCGAAATCTATGTCCATAGCTTGCTGAAAATTCACTCCTGCATTCTTTAATCCAAATGGCATCTTGGCGTACATGAATGTACCCCATGGTGTTGTGAACGTTGCTTTCAACTTAGCATCTTTATGCACCAAAATCTGATTGTTGTTGGAAATAATACTGAGAGGGGAGGTGAATCAGTATTATCAAATCAATAATTTAATTTTTGAAACTGATTTGTATACGCTACTTCAGCTTAATGCACTAGAATGTATATGCAACTATACTTAATGCAACCAGCGTATATGCAGAGATCCTTTGATTTACCCAAATTATCATATACTGATCTTTAATCACTGTATCAGTAATTCATTAGATAGTGTAGTAAAATTAGAATAAAGCATCACACATAAGCAACACACATGAACACCAAGATATAAGGTGGAAACCCAATGTGGGTGAAAACCACCTACTGCTGTTGTCTTCGTCTTATTTTAATAATAAGAAAATTATGTTTACAATTTTTGCACTGGTGCAGAATTATACCAGTACGCAGGCTTCTACTTGCAGAAGGCTACAACCTTCTCTCGTTCTCCAACTTCTATTGAAAGGGATATACAACCCCCTAGCTCTTGTACTAGCTGATATGTTTACTAGTAAGTAGGTGCCAGCCTACAGAAGGCTACAACCTTCTCTTTTCTTCGAGCGACCACGTTTCATAAATTTTCAAACTGGGTCCATCAACAACATTGTTCAACCATCAAATATATCTACATCAACCAATCTCCTTTCGAGCCAACCATAATCGAATCAATCAACCACTTTGACAACCCATCAATTTGATCTTTCAGAATGCTTTCACTAGAATACAGTAACCAGAACCCAAGCTAGAACGTAGAAAACTGCAACAGCAAACATAAGAAACTAAAACATATTTTATAAGGTATACACTACTTCCATGTGTCGAACTTGCATGTACATGCACTTTTGTCAAAGACAACCAACGTATACATATGCAAATATAAATTTAGATTTATGCAACTATTCGAGACTTTAGTTATGCCCAAGTCATATCATTTATAAAATAATATATGTGTCAATATTTAGATCTAGAATATACATGAGCTTCAACACAAAAGATAGTTCATTTTACACCTGAAGATCCTGATTCATCATTAGATCTGATTCCTCATCATTAGCTAAGGTTCATCCTTGGTTTAGATCCATCTATGCACCATAACCCAATAACCTACATACTAGATCTCACACTTCATCAAATATTCAATACTTGCACACCTTGTCCTAATGATATTCTCCTCCTTTTATAGTTTGTAGGCATTCCTCAATACCATGGACCAAAACCACTTAGAACCAATACCTTCGACCAAATACCTAGGGTCAATACCTCGGGCCTGATACCTTGGACCAATACCATGGATCAAAATACCATGGACCAAATACTTCGGACCAAAATCTTAGATTTCCAAGGTATATGCACTTTTCCTTTGTGAAAGTGCATGTGTACGTATATGTAACTTGCATACAGTGAACTCTATGATGTTAACTTGCTATACTATGATCTATCATCTGAGTGAGTTGCCATCAAGGACAACACCTATGTCATAATGCCAACAATCTCCCCCTTTGGACTTTATGGCAACACCAAGTCACTCTCATCAAGGGCAAAGGCTCATGCTCCTCCCGCGTACATGCGAAATTCCTTGATACGCTGAAGTGTGTTGATTGAGCTCCTATGATCGAGTCCATGCTCCCCTTGAGCACAAGCAAGGTCTGCAAAAAGATAAAATAACTCTATACATACATCATCAATGACCTTCCTATCACCAAAGACTCATACATACATCCATCTCCCAAGCAAATGGGGATATACCAAATTTGACTCATCCACCCAACCAAGTGGGGATATACCAATTGTTTATACAAGAACCATTACATCATCCATCCCATGCATAGCAGGGTTAAAAATTAGGTATTTTCATGACCTTTACATTAAATGATATACATGACATATATAACAGAGACCAAATATCTTAAACAAGACCATGATAATCATCGGCAACTATCATTAGCATCATTTGTCAATCAGCATCTAGACCAACAACTATGTTCTCCCCCTGAACCTACTCCACCTAAATAAAAAAACAATTATGTGAATTTATACCATGATATTCTAAGATAATGCCAACAATGTATTATTAGAAGCATATGCTCCCCCTGAACTTTTGCCAGATGTTCACTATTAGATCTGAGCATTTCATATTTAGAAGAGTTATCAAGGCATCATTATCAATCAGATATACATCAAGTTATCAACAACTTATGAGAGCCAACATATTTTCACATGTTATCAATAGACTTTAACCATCATCAAGTAGAGCAGATAATTCACTAAACCATATCAGACCCCTCTCTCCAGAGTCTGGCCCACTACTTTTCCTCAATCCAACATATAAGAGACTATACTCACAGAAACCAGTTTATGTACGTGATTACGCTTCATAAAACTTGCGTATAACCACCTTTCTCTGAAGAAGATAGGATTTAACAGCAGGATGATGTAGAAACTACTCTCAGCTTCTCTCTAAGATATTCAAATGTCTCTCTGGGTAGTGGTTTAGTGAATATATCAGCAACCTATTCTTTGGAGGGAACATACTCCAATTTGACCTTTTGTTCAAGCACTTTTTCACGTAGAAAATGATATTTGATGGGTATGTTCTTGGTCTTGGAGTGCATGACTGGATTCTTTGAAATACTGATGGCACTTGTATTATCAGATAGAATGGAGATGGGTGGAGTACATGTGATCTAAATGTCTTGCAATGTTTGCATCATCCAAAGTAGTTGTGTGCAGCAAGATGCAGCAGCCATGTATTCTACTTCAGCTGTAGATAATGCAATTGAACTTTGTTTCTTGGTGAACCAAGACACTAACTTGGAACCCATATAGAATGCACCACCATTAGTGCCTTTTTTCTCATCAACACTTCCTGCCCAATCTGCATCTGTATATGCATGAAGTGTAAGATCTATATCTCTAGGATACCATAAGCCAAATTTCCATGTTCCTTGAAGATATTTGAAAATCCTTTTGATTGCCTGAAGGTGTGATTCCTTTGGATTTTCTTGAAATCTTCCACTATTCCCACTGCATGCATGATGTCAGGTCAGGTACCTGTTAGATAAAGTAGACTGCCAATCATTGATCTATAAGTTGGTTGATGTACTGTTGTTGATTCATCATTTGAGCTAAAATTGCATCCTGTTACCATTGGGGTACATACTGGTTTAGAATCTTCCATGCCATAATTTTTCAGGATTTGTTTAAGATATTTTGTTTGTGGGAGAAAATTTCCATCTTTATTTTGTTGAACTTGTAGACCAAGAAAATATGTGAGCTCACCAAGCAAGGGCATTTCAAATTCTTGTTGCATTACTGAAGCAAATTTCTGACTCATGGATTCTTCATTGCTACCAAAAATAATATCATCAACATAAACAACAATTATTACCAATTTACCAGTGTCAATCTTTGTATATAGATTGCTGTCTGCTGACCCTTTTGAAAAACCCTGTTGGTGGAGATATTTATCAAGACGGTAATACCAAGCCCTTGGAGCCTGTTTTAGACCATAGAGAGCCTTTCTGAGTTTGCATACAAGTTTTGCATCATTTCCAAGAATGAATCCTTCTGGTTGTTCAATATAGACTTCTTCTTCCAAGTCTCCATTAAGAAAGGCAGATTTTACATCCATTTGGTATACTTTGAATTTATGAAAACTAGAAAGAGCAAGAAACATTCTTATGGCTTCATGTCTAGCAACAGGTGCAAAAGTTTCTTCAAAATCTATGCCTTCTTGTTGAGCATATCCTTTACAAACAAGCCTGGCCTTGTTTCTGACTTCTCCATTTTCATTCAGCTTGTTTTTGAATATCCATTTAGTTCCTATGATGTTCTTATCATGAGGTCTAGGAACTAATTCCCAAGTATTATTATTTTCAATTTTCTCAAGTTCTTCATCATGGCCTTGACCCAAAATTCATATTTACATGCTTCATTTACATTTTGAGGTTCATTGGAAGATAGTAATGCTAGATAGCTTGAGGCTTCTATAATAGTTCTTCTTGTCTGCACACCTGCCCCTTTTCCCCCTAAAATTTGAGTTTCTGGATGATTTTTCTGAACATACCTGGATGGAGTCTTTTCTTCTACCGTTATCTCTTCCTCTGGTGCTTCATGGGTTTCTTCTTCAGAATCAGTGTGATTTGATGTGGGAAAATGATCCTCATCTTCTTCATTGTCATAATCTTTGGTTTTTATTTGTTTTGGATTTTGCATGCTTCATCAACCACAACATCAATACCTTCAATAATTTTCCCAAGTATTTTATTCTAACATTTATATCCTTTACTTCGGGAAGAGTAACCAAGAAGAATACCTTTATCTGCTCTGGGTTCAAACTTACCAAGTTTTTCATCAGTCCTTTTGATGTAACATTTGCTTCCAAAAACTTTGAAGTATTTTACAGTAGGAGCCTTACCATACCAAAGTTCGTGTGGAGTTTGAGTGTTTTTTACCCGAACATTTGCTTGGTTGAGAATAGTGATGGCAGCGAATGCAGCTTCACCCTAGAAGGTTGCAAGAGTTCTAGATTCATCTAGCATAGCTCGAGCCATTTGTTGAACAATTCTTTTCATCCTTTCTACCACTTCATTTTGATGAGGAGTCCTTGCAGTGGAGAATTTCTTTTTTATTCCATGTTGTTCAAAAAAGTCAAAGAATTCATCCAAGGTAAATTCCCCTCCTCAATCAGATCTAAGGCATTTGATTTTGCGATCTGATTCATTTTCAACCAAAGCCTTGAAGGCTTTGAAATTTTCAAATTCTTCATATTTATGCCTTAAAATACCTATCCAACACATTCTGGAAAAATCATCAATGAACAATATCTAGTATTCTTCTCCACAAGGTGACTTTTTCCTTGATGGTCCACATAAATCAGTATGAACAAGTTCAAGAGGCTTACTAACTGATCCTTCCTTTTCAGGGAAGTGTGATCTGGTTTACTTGCCGAATTGACATGATTTTTAGATTGTATTTTCAGGAATGCTGATATGAGGAATATCACAAACAGCTTGGAATCTGCATGCTTTTCTTATTTGAGAAAAGCTTAGATGCCCCAACCTTCTGTGCCATAACTAGTGCTCATAATTTTTTCTTAGATAGCATTGTTGTTGGTCCTCCCTTGAGTATGTATAAGTTGTTCGGAGTTCTTGTACCTTTGATCATGGTTTCTCCTGTATCAAGCTCACAAACAACACATCCATTTGATCGAAATACTAAATCATTTCCTTGATCACACATTTGACTGACACTCAATAGGTTATGCTTTAGACCATCAACATACATAACATTCCTGGCTTTAACCTTTTCTTTTAAGAAAATAGAGCCTTTACCTTTTATGACAGCAGGAGTGTCTTTTCCAAATGAGATATTCTTTTCCTTTTTCTAAGGCATTATATGAGTGAAGTTTTTCTTTGTCACCTATCATGTGTTTTGAGTATCCACTTCCGATGTACACCTAATTTTTTGGTCCTTCTGCATACAAGGCTATGCCACATCTTTCTGTTTGCAGTTCTTTCTTTCTCCATATTTTGGGTATTAAAGGAGTTTGTTCCTTTTCAGATATTTGCCGAAATTTACTCCTGCATTCAGATTCTTCATGACCGAAGTTGTTACAGATTGAGCATTCTAATTCATTTTCAAGAAGAGAAAAGTTATTGTAGGATCTTTTCATGATCCCTGTCACACTCCTTTGATTTCATGCTTCTCTAGTCATGATGGTCTTGTAAGCAACAAATTGAGGAGCTTTGTGTCCAAAGTTATGACATGAAAAACATTGGCCATTAAAGAAGTTCTTGTGATTATCGAATCTACTGACCTGGTGATTGTAGTTTCTATTGATATTCATCCTTGAAGCATATCAAGTATGATTTACTTGAGGTTGGTTGTGGCTTCTATTCATCCTTGAAGTGAATTAAGCTTAATTTACCTGGTGATTTGTTTTATGCCTTTGCTGACGATTATCAAACTATTCACTGCTCTTTGCTGCATCAAGATAGCTTTTAGTGGAGGTCGATGGCTTTTGTGCTTATCCAGTATATCCAAGACATGTCTTTATCAGAGGATAATGCTGCACTTGATAATTTCATTTAACATTTCTGATCCTTTAGCAAATCTAAGATTGAGAGCTTTTGTTTTCTCAAGATCCTTTCTTAGGCCCATAACTTCACATTCTATTTTGTCATTGTGTTTTTCTCTTTTAGCAAGTTGGTATGTCAAGGTATCTATAATCATATTCTTTTCTTCTAAATAGATTTTGAGTTTAGTGATTTCTTCATAAAGGTCATCTTCATCTAAAGCATCCAAAAAATCATCATCTTCATAAGCCATCATAAGTCTATAGTCATTACTATTTTCATCTTCATCGCTAATTGATAAACCATCACTATCTTCACGAGAGTAGTAGCTCTTCTTACTTACACTTTGTTTTCTATTCCATTTTGCAGATTCCTTCCCTTTATCATATTTATCTCTATGAGGAAATTTGGTAGCATAATGACCAACTCTACCACAAGCAAAACATTTGAAAGGTAGTTTACCTCTGAATCTTCCGAAACCCCGTTGAAGCTTCTTGACAAAGTTTACTTCTTGTTCTTCTTTTGAAAGATTTCCTAATTCATTGAGTTCTTCTTTGCCTTTTGCTAGAGCTTTAATGGGGGCTTCTCTCATATCTAATGGACCTTATTTTCTCATCTCAAAAGTAGTTAAGATTATGTGCAGCTATGTCATAGTAATAGTGTGTAGATCATGCTTTTCTTCTATGGCAGATACTTTTGATTCAAACTTAGTAGACACAGATCTTAAAACTTTTTCAACTAAGGTAACTTCCTTTATCTCTTCACCCAAATTATTCATGCAATTAAAAATCTCATCTATTATCACGCAAGAAGTAACTAGCTATACTTTTATCGTTGTGCATCTTAAGAGTTTCATATTGAATTCTAGGAGTTTGCAGTTTAGCACGTTTTATCTGAGTATCATTCGTAGCTTAGAACGATTTTGTCCCATATTTCTTTGGTGGATTTGAGTTGCATAACTTTGACAAACTCTGATTGTGACAGACTTCCCAATAATGTATTAACAGCCTTGGCATTGGTTTCATGTTGCTTTTTACCTGCCATATCTATAGGAATTGTTGATGGAAATGTATATCCTCCTTCCACGATTTCCCAAACATCTGTTTCAAGCGATTGAAGATAGGTTGTGGTTCTTAGCTTCCAATAAACAAAGTTTCTCCCTTCAAAGATTGGCGGTCTGATGGATCCCCTGCTTTCTTGATTACTCATGATGATGGATCTTCCTTCAAGCGATTAAGCTTCTTCTGAAGGACTTGGAAATAATACTCAGAGGGGTGGTGAATCA
Organism: Pinus taeda; assembly: GCA_000404065.3. Taxonomy (NCBI): domain Eukaryota; kingdom Viridiplantae; phylum Streptophyta; class Pinopsida; order Pinales; family Pinaceae; genus Pinus; species Pinus taeda. The sequence continues at coordinate 19,711 of APFE030066402.1, forward strand.
GTATTATCATGTCAATAATTTAATTTTCAAAACTTATTTGTATATGCTACTTTAGCTTAATGAACTAGCATGTAGACGCAATTATACCTAATGCAACCAACGTATATGCAAAGATAATTTGATTTACCCAGATTATAATATATTGAATTTTAACCATTGTATCAAGAATTCATTAGATAGTGCACTAAAAGAAGAATAAAGAATCACACACAAGAAACACACATGAACACCAAGATATAAGGTGGAAACCCAATGTGGGTGAAAACCACTTGCTGCTATCGTCTTTGTCTTCTTTTAATAATAAGAAAATTATGTTTACAATTTTTGTACTGGTGCAGTCTTATACCATACGCAGTATTCTACCTCAGAAGGATTAGCACCTCTCTCTTCCTAGCTGTCTGGAAGGGAGCTACAACCCCCTACTTTTTGTACTAGCTGATATGTTTACTAGTATGTAGGTGCCAGCTTATAGAAGACAACAACCTTCTCTTTTCTTCCAGGGACCACATTTCATAAATTTTCAGACTGGATCCATCAACAACAAATTCAATTATCAAATATATCTTCATCAACCAATCTCCTTTTGAACCAACCACAACCAAATCAATCAACCACTTTGACAATGCATCAATCTGATCTTTCATAATGTTGTCACCAGAATACTGTAACTAAAACCCAAGCCAGAATCCAGAACAGTGCAACTGCAAATAGAAGCAACTAAAACATATTTTATAAGGTATACGCTACTTCCATGTGTCGAACTTGCATGTACACATGCTTTTCTCAAATCCAACTAGCGTATACATCTGCAAATATAAATTCAGAGTTCTGCAACTATTCTAGAATTTCGTTATACCCAGATCATATCATTTACAGAATAATATATGCATCAGTATTCAAATCTAGAATATACATGAGCTTAAACACAAAAGATAGTTCATTTTACACCTTAAGATCCTGATTCATCATTAGATCTGATTCCTCATCATTAGCTAAGCTTCATCCTTGGTTCAGATCCAGTTGTGCACCATAACCCAGTAACCTACATACTAGATCTCACACTTCATCAAATATTCAATACTTGCACACCTTGGCCTAAGGCTCTTCTCCTCCTTCTATAGTTTGTAGGCCTTTCTCAATACCATGGATCAAAATGACTTAGAACCAATACCTTAGACCAAATACCTAGGGTCAATACCTCGGACCCGATACCTTGGACCAATAGCATTGATCAAAATACCATGGACCAAATACTTTGGACCAAAAACTTAGTTTTCCAAGGTATACTCACTTTTCCTTTTGTGAAAGTGCGTGTGTACATATATGCGACTTGCATACAGTGAACCCACATGTATACGCGACTTGGCCAATGGTGAACCTGTGTATACCTCTCTTTCTTCATTCTTTGAAGTCTGATCTGTAACTCTGTGTTGTTAACCTGCTATACTATGATCTATCATCTGAGTGAGTTTCCATCAAGGACAACACCTGTGTCATAATGCCAACAATTGTACCTGAAATATCCGTTAAGAAATGACATCTTGGAAGACCAACTACCCTCTGAAGAATATTATCCATCTTCGGTAGAGGATAATTTTCCTTCAAGGACACTTTATTTAAATTTCTGAAATCAATGCAAAGACGAATCTCCTTGGTCTTCTTTCTTACTGGCACTAGATTTGACATCCATTCAGAAAATCAAATAGGGACTATGATTCTAGAATTATAAAGCCTGTTTACCTCTTTCTCAATTGATGGCAGCAGCTTAGGATTAATCCTCCTCAGTTTCTAGTGAAATGGATTTTGATTAGGCTTGATTGGAATAGTGTGATTAATGATATTCTTGTCATAGATCTTCAAATCTGAATAATTCCAAGAAAATACATCAGAAAATTATTGCATTAAAGTATGTACTTACTTTTCATCATAGGAGATAAGGATTTTGACAATTTGGCCATCTTAGGCTTGTCGATTGCGCCAATGTTCACATCTTCAACACCTTTCTCTGTGCAAGCCATGGTGAGATTTTTTGCAACAACATCTCAACCAAACAACTCTTCTAAAGGTACAAGACCTCTTGGAATGTTATTGTCCTTCAGTTGTAGTATTTCAATATCAGTTGCTTCAAAATCTAGATCATTCATGTTAGATGCATCGTCAATGTGGGAATTTTGGAATTCACCTTCCATTTGCAGAAAATTATTGATTTGTTTGTCATCCCAAAACACCTGCCAAAATATCATATTATGAGGAATATATGGGAGGTGTTTAACATGAATTGAATACTTCTGATTGGACTGAATGGGAATCTTCACCATACTAGCTGTAGTAGCAAGAGAATCATCTATAACATTCTGAGTTCTAGGAATAAGAGACAAAGTATATTCTAATTTTTTTTTTAGGATGTCTAGGACAACTTTGCGATAAACTCTCATTCTTGGATGCTTGGCTTGGTATTCCCCTTTCACTTTTTTTATTACTAGCTTGGAGTCGCCATAATCATAAATTTTCTTTGCTCCAATTTTTTTTCAGAATTTTGAGGCCAACAATCAATGCTTCATATTACACCTCATTGTTTGAGAAATCAAAAGCTAATTTATAAGAACTCATTCTTACATTGCATGGAATTTTACATGAATGATGCAATGAACCATGAATCAAGACACCAATCCCAGCTCCTTCCTTTCCCAATGCACCATAAAACTCCATGGTCTAAAGACCATTTTCTTCATCCAGAAAAAGAACCTCTAAAAGTTGTATTGTTTGATCTTTTGGAGGATGACTTGTTGTCTCAACACACTCTCTTTTCTACACTAACTCCGCAATCCTTTCAGGAGAACTTATTGGCTACAAACACTCTTCATTCTTCTCTTTTCCTTCAGTAATCATAACTTTCTGTACACTACTTATAACATCTGAAACTTCTGAAATTTCTACAAGCTGACTATCATCATCTATTGATCTCATATCACTATACAAAATGAAAGAATCTTGATCAATATGTACAACATGTATGGGATGATTTACTGGCTTTTCTTTACTACTAATCATGAATTTCATTTTATTCTCCTGATAGAGTTTTCTGAGTTGCCCAAAAACTGGAATAGTAGCATATGAAAATTCAAGTTGTATAGTGCCTTTAAGCTTTGTCCCCCAAGACCGTGAAAGCAACATACCAAACTGAGGAGGAATATCAATGACCACTACATCCATCAGAACATTCTTGGCTAGAATTTGATCTAGGGCCACTACTAAATATTTGATAAGTCCAAGAAATTTCACACTTCCTGAATCAAATGAGTAAATGTCATGATAAGGTCAGATGATACTCAATCCTAGTTTGTCCATGATGACTTTTGGCATAGATTATGTGAGGAACCAGATTCTATCATGGCATTATGGAGGATAAAGTCATGAAGTTTGAGACTAAGATAAAAAGGTTGGATTTCACTATGTTCGGGACTTCCTTCTAAGTCTGGACCAAACAGAATTGCGGGCTCATCATCAGCCACATTAACTGTGTTTGTCATCTGGTCTACCTTCAACTTTTTAGCAATCTAAAACTTATACTTATCATTCTTCACTAATTCAATTAGAGGAATTGAAACTTTCAACTTAGAAATTTCATTCTCTAAACTAAATAGATTAGATTGTTTTTCTACCTCTTTTGCAACGATGTCCTTATTTTCAATCTATCCTTTAGCTTGAGACTCCTTGTGCCTTTCACTTTGAACCTCTTTATCTTTTCTCACATTGTTGGTAGATGCTTCATTGGTTTTATCCCATCTCAGTATGACGATCTCCTTTTCTTTATTTTGATTTGCAGGGGCTTCTTATTTTCTTTTTGTATCTTTCTGTACATTCTGCCTCTTCTGGTTTAATGTAACAGGTACATTTATGTTCCTTAAGTTTTATTGTTTCTACAAATGACTAAGAGCATTCTGATATCCTTTTTGGTATTCTTCAGTTTGCATAGCCCATAGATAATCACTTGCTAGTACAATTTTTTGATCACTTGGTACAAAATATTCTTCACAAAATTGATCTTCCTCAGTCAAAAAGGTGGGCAGCTCATATGCATCGAAGAAATGATTTGCTTCTACAATGTCCTCTTCATCTTCTTCCTACCCTTCAGTGTAATTCTGCTAAAATGGAGCTCTTACTTGTCCTTGAGGATCTTGATTTCGCTTCACTTTCTATCTATTTTTGAATTGTTGTTGATGTTGGCCTCGAAAATTCAGATTCCTTACTGAAGGCTCTGCTTGTCAATCTGTTATGGACATTCTATCCATTATTCTTTCCATGGTTTTGATCAAAGTGTTAAGCTTTACATCTGAAGATGATGAGGGCTCTTCTTTAAAAACAATTTTTTTCTCAAACCTCTCAGGCTTTGAATTAGACTTATTGATGAGTAGATTAACTTTGACACTTACTACATTTTACTGCATTTCTTCAAGAGTTGCAAGGTCTCTCTCTATAAGTTTATATGCCATGTCTCGGTTGAAGGAATCAGGGTAGTGTAGAAGTGTTAGACCAAGTGGAGGCATCATATCACTAAGAATAGAATTATATATTGTATTAAACCTTCCTGTGAACTCTTGGATTGTCTCATTTATATTTCTTTTCATTGAATCGTAGTCAACTAAAATCTGCAGTGGATTTTTCTTCTCTTGCCATCATGCTAGGAACAACTCTACCAAGCGCTATGAGCTATTGACAAAATTGGTAGCCAAGTTGCGAAACTATTTCTTCACATCTCCAAGAAAACTTTGAGCTATAATTCTCATCTTAGTGTCATCTTCATCAATTTCTTCCAGATTGATAAAATCTACCAATTTATCAACATGATTTTGTGCTATAATTTTTGAGCTTCCATCAAATAGAGGGAGTCTTTTGCTATAGTTTTGAGGTAAAGCAATAAGTTGAGCAGGTAGCATAAGAGGTGCAAATCATGCCACGACTGTTGGAGGTGGTGGAGATACCACAATAGGATGTGTAGGTAAAGATTATGACACTAATGGAGGTAGTGGAAGAAGAGATGAGGTAGCTGATGTATTTGAAGGTGCAGTAGAGGATGAAATAACAGTTAGGTATACAAGTTGATATTGGACGTATGATTTTTCAGTAGTGATTTGGAGCTGGTTAGCAAGACTTTGAAGTTTATCAAAATTCAACCACAACTCATGATAAGCTTTAGAAAATAGGTACTCAAAAGAATGGGAATGAGATTCAAATTGAAGAGGTTTATATATCACTTCAGAAATGCAAGACTCAGATTTTGACCTTGAAAGAGAAAATTCTAATTGAATATCAAAAGGAAGGTGCTCAAAAGTAAATAAATTTTTAGGCAAAGAAGTTTTCCTTTTTATTTTCTGAACTGCACTTTCATAGATGGGAAGCTTGAGTTTTCTAAGTAGCTTTTCTGGGTTATCAACAGTAAAAGTTGGATTTGGGTCGGGATTTTACCTAGTATGTTTTTTAGGAGCCAATTTTTTTTCACACCTTAAACTTGATGAAATTTGTAAAATCAACCTATCTTTAGATACTGGATGTTGTCAACTACAGTACTAGTTTTCTGGAAAGATCTAAAATAATTCCCGGGAATGATTTATTAGTCGTTTCCCTAGGGACGACACCAAAAATGTTATCCCCTACAATGTCCTAGGTTGAGGAGGAGATCGAAAAAGGTAACCTCAAACCACTTTTAGTTTAGTAGCTAGCCTTACTGAACCAAAGATGGATCTCTCTAAGGATTTCACAATGAAAAACCAAAAATAAATGGATTTTAGGCTAGATATACATGTCTAGTTTGAGTATTTGAGAATTTAAGGTTTTGAGTTTGCTAGACTAGGGATGAGAGCAAAAAATTAGGTCAAGGTATCAAATTTATAGTAACATGCATAAAGAGGAGCTATATAATAGTGTGTTATGGTGAACTTAAGATTTATTCAATGTAGTATAGGTATAGGAGTTTAAGAAAACATAATGATCATGTATAAAGCATGAATTCATTAATCTTAGAATAATAGAAACACAAGCATGATTTTCCACATAAACAGAGCTTAAATCTAAGATTTTTGTCTATATGATTGTAAGGAAAACCATAAGAAGAAGGAAAAACATGTAAATATAGATGATTTCATCAATTAGAAACTGATATGAAAGGAAAATAACACCATATACTCAATGAATAAGTATTCCTGAAAAATAGTGGCAATTGCTCCTTGATTAGTTGTAAGAAAACATAAGGTACAAATCTCTCCACAAAAGTCCAACCCTTCTCACTAAATGAGAAATAAAGACACAAAACAACCGTTTCCCCACCTTTAGGGGTTGAATCCCTAAGTGGTGGAACAATTACCAAGAATCTCTCAAAAAACTAGAGAGATTAAGAAGGTGAAACACAAACTCTTCTTTTAGACTTCAGAATGCGTTTTTCTACCTTTATGAGAGTTAATTACATCATCAAGTCTTAAAAATATACAAATTACATCATAAAACCAAAATATGGCGAAATGTAAAGTGAAAAATACAGCTACAGGTATAAGTCTAGCGCATTGGTCTATAAGCGTAGTGCATTTAACTATAAGTGTAGTGCCACCTTACAAGCCATTTGTAGAGGCCTTCTGGAAGTCAAATTTGAAAATTAAGAGAATGATAAACTAGCATTTTCTATCTAGTTTTCAGATCAACTTGAGTTTATGTAAATGGAGCAAGGGAAGGCCTTCACAAATCAATTCTCCTGAGTTGACTCTATACGCGCAGCACCTCTTCTAGAATAGTGGTAGAACATGTCTTTTTCACTCCTTTTCTGGCTTTTCCTCTTCACTAGTTTGTTGAATTGCTTCCAAAAGTGGATTTTTGAGATCCTTAGGGAAAAATATATCTAGGGATATAAAGTTTTCATCATTTGGAGCTCTGAGATGAAAGCGTATCGCCAAGGTGCTGCGCATATAGAATTTCCTATGTTTTTAAAACAATAAAAAATGACCAAAATTTTGGAAATGACAAAATGTTCTCCAAATTTCCCCAAAATTTCTGAGTGAGGGTATAATAGGATATTCTATGCCATGAGTGAGGCCTCATCAAGTATATCAAAATTTTGTTTGTCCTTTTGACCAATTAGGTTTTCCTTGAGTTTTCTCTTCAAATGCTTGACCTTGACCTGAGATACTTTGTTTCTAGTATAGTAGTGCATATCCATATGCCTTTGCAAGTTTTTGTTCCTATTTGCCTTCTTGAGGAGATGCTCTAGGTGTCCATTTACCTTATCAAGCCAATATAGCCTATCTTCATTGACATTTCTAGTGAATAGGTCATCTACCATAATCTTTTCTTTTGGTGTAGAAACCTCTCTTTGTAGCTCAAGGGCTCCTTTAGCTTCTCTAGTCCTTGGTCTCCCTGATGCACTTTGCTTTCCTTTACCCTTTGACACTTCCATTTCAGCTACTGCTTTTTCCTTTATATCTTCTTTCCTTGAAGTAGCTCCTTGTTTATCTTGAATCATATGGTTCACCTTTAGTTGCATATTCTCTTGTTGCAAACATGTTATTAGAGAATTTGCCTCTATTAATTTGCCTTCCAATCTATTGATTTCAGCCTCCTTATCTCTAATGATCTGATCTTTAACTCTACCCTCCTGTCCTTTCTCCATAAATGTGTTAGACCCCTATACTACTAGTGTAACCCCTTATTGTTATTATTACAACCCACTTATTATATTTATGTACCCATGTAGACCCCATATTGTTACTATTGTGCCCCATAGAAGCCCACTATTGTTATTATTGTGCCCTTACATTATTATTGTTATGTCGACTTTGATTATGTTATGGCCCCTTAGACTCCTATATATAGAAAGGAGGTCTTCTCATTTGTATCATCCAAGAATTGTTCATTTGTGTAATGTAAAGGAGGTTTCCCCCTCGAAGAGTCTAAATTCTAAGGCATTGATCTCTCTTTCCTATGTTTTTGTGCACTGGTTTCATAACATTTGGTATCAGAGCTTTGGATTCTAGGGTTTCGCTGCTCCAAATAGGTCATTGTGGCAGTTTTGCCATAACTTTTTTTCTGCAACGTTTCATAAGCTAAAAAAAAAAACCATTTGAGAAAAAATCATGCTAAATCTTGGGTCCGAATTTCAAATCTTTTCGTGCTATATTTGCGGAGATATGGTCTGAGGAAGTTGGTCTTTTTGCAGAGTCTTGAATTAAATTCCAAACAGGTGACCTAGGGAAAATTGTCATAACTTTATCTCTAAGAATTGGATTGAAATTTTGTAAGAAGGTACAGAAATAGGATGGACTATAGTTTCTTGTATATATTTTGTAGTGCTAAAGGTTGAAACAGTGACACATGGCACTTCATACAAGTTCGCTCTTATGGAAAGGTCTATAATCAGGTCATCTTGGGAATTTGTGCATAAATCTCTCTTGGAGAATCCAATTTGGATTATACTGGTGGCATTGGCAAGAGAACATAAAGGGCTACTATAGGTCGCAATTTCAAAACTTAAAGATCTGAAAAGTTACAGTCGTTTCAAGATCGAGCTCCTAAAATCAAGAAAAAGCAAGATGAGGAAGTTTGATGGCAAGGATCTGGTAAATTGGAGACTTCAGATGGAGCAATATTTTGATCTATATGGTGTACCACTGTTACAAAAGGTATGTATTGCATCTTCATATTTAGAACCTGATCAATTTTTATGGTATGAAGGGCTTTGTTCTCATAAACAACTTGTTACGTGGTCAATTTTCATGGAGCAAATGATAGCAGATTATGAGGATACAAAGAGAAACACCTTCTTTGGAGCAACACCACAACAATTGGAAATAGTAAAATGGCTTTGTGACATAGTGGAAAGCAAAATTATGAAAACCAGGAAGCATACCCCTCACAACTATAAAGACGGAAGTGTTGTTTCTCCTTCCACAACCTACAAGGGTGACACCACAACAATTGGAAGAAAAAAGAGAAAAAGGGCTTTGTTACAATTGTGATAGCAAATGCACTAAAGGTCATAAGTGTGCTGAGAAGAAATTATTTTACATAGAATATGAGGAGGAGGAAGAAATGGATCAAGAAACATCAAAAGAAGAGGATATACACCAAGACACCACCCCAAAGAAAGAAGAAATGAATCAGACCATATCTTGTAAAGAATTGGAAAGAATTACCACTCCTCTAACTCTCAAGATAGAGGGACATATGAAGAAGAAAAGGGTGCAAGAAGTGAAATATCACATCGAGAAAGAAGAAATGAATCCAACCATATCTTGTAATTCATTGGTCGAAATTACCACTCCTCAAACTATCAAGATAGAAGGACATATCAAGAAGAAAATGTTCAAGAAGTGAAAGATCACATCGAGCATCAAGAAATGAATCAGACCATATCTTGTAAAGGATTGGAAGAAATTACCACTCCTCAAACTCTAGAGATAAAAGGACAATATCAAGAAGAAAAATGTTCAAGAAGTGAAATATCACATCGAGCATCAAGAAATGAATCCGACCATATCTTGTAAAGAATTGGAAGAAATTACCACTCCTCAAACTCTAGAGATAGAAGGATATATCAAGAAGAAAAAGGTTCATGCAGTGAAATATTATATCGAGCATCAATAGCAGGTTCTCCAGTGGGTGCAAAATCAAACGAAACAACAGGTAGATCAACATCGTAGTGAAAAATGTTTTGATGTAGGTGATTGGGTATTTTTACTACTGCATCTCAAGCAAGCTACTTATGAGAAGGAAATGTTGGCAATACTACATGCACTTAAAAAATGGCGACCTTACCGAATGGGAAGACTCTTCAAGGATGAGGATGTGGAAGCATTGTTTTGTGCTATTTGTATTATCCAACCAGATTGGATAAACGAAGCAAGGGATGAATGGAAGAAGGACGAAGAAGTATGGCCACTTATTCAAAAGTTGCAAAAGATCCCAATTCAAACAATATTTCCAAAAATTGAAGAGGAAGGAAAAATCATATTGGAACCTGGAGCAGTCACAGAAACAAGAACCCGACAGCTATGAAATCAATCAATTTCAGAGTATCTCATCAAGTGGAAGAACTTACCTGCTGAAGGTTCCACATCGAAGGACAAGAAGTTTATACAGAAGCATCAAGAACTACTCAAGC
>APFE030066402.1:32737-54125 GCA_000404065.3 Pinus taeda
CTTAGACTCCTATATATAGAAAGGAGGTTTTGTCATTTGTATCATCCAAGAATTGTTCATTTATGTAATGTAAAGGAGGTTGCCTCCTCGAAGAGGCTGAATTCTAAGGCGTTGATCTATCTTTTCTATCTTTTCTTGAGCTGGTTTCATAACACTATCCATGCCTGATAACATCTCGAATTGGCAGGTGTTCGAAAGTGACGAGCAAATCCTTGAGTTCCTGCATGGTGAAAAAACATTCAAAAACGCAGTCATTAATGACAAAGAGCATGGCAAGCTTATGAATGAGAGTGAAGTTGAGGAGGAGCAGCTCAATATTATTCCCAAGTCAGTTGTCAAGATGGAGCACCTGTATGACCTGTATGATAAATTTAAGAAGCTGACTAACTGCAAAATGCATAGCTCATCCATGAAATATGAATCGGTCAACCTTAGAACCGAAGAAGACCCGAAAATAGTTAAATTGGGCTTGGGATTCTCTCCATGAGAAAAGGGTGCATTTGTTAAGCTGTTTAAAGAGTACAAGGATGTCTTTGCATGGACATATGGCGACTTAAAAACCTTCGATACCAGTGTTATGCAACATGTGATTCTGTTGGAGAAGGATGTTAGGCCATACCAAAAAAAGCATCGCAAGATGCATCCATGCCTGGAACCGTTGGTGAAGAGAGAATTAAACAAAATGCTGGATGCCAAAATCATTTTTCTTGTCAGGCACACCCGTTGGGTAGCCAATCTCGTGCCAGTAAGATAGAAAAATGGAGACATCAGATTATGTATCGATTTCAGAAACCTGAATAAAGCATCGCAGGAAGATAAATATCCTGTCCCTTCTATGGAACACATTCTTCAGTGCATTTTTGGGTTTGAAATGTTGTCCCTATTGGATGGTTTTTCGGGATATAATCAAGTGTTGGTATCGAATGGAGATCACCTTAGGACAACCTTCAACACTAAATGGGGCATTTACGCATACCGTAAAATTCCGTTTAGACTTATTAATGAGGGTGCCACATTTTAGAGAGCTATGGACATAACTTTCCGAGGATTGATTAACAGATCAGTAGTAGTGTACATGGATGACATTACTGTGTATTCGTATCACAAAAGGGATCATATTTATCTCCTCAAACAGATTTTCGAACGATGCCGAAGATACGAAATATTGTTGAATCCCAAGAAGAGCGTCTTCATAGTTACGGGAGGGAAACTACTGGGTCATATCCTCTCTAAAGAAGGGATTGTTATTGATCCTGAAAGAATAGAGACCATCATGAGAATACAACCCCCTGCAAATAAAAGCGCAATGCAATCTTTCTTCGGGAAAATTAATTTCGTTAGAAAATCCATTTCAGGTTTCGCAGAAATTGTGCATCCCATGTAGCAAATGATGAAGAAAGACGTTGTGTATAGGTGGAGTGATGAAGCTAAGAAATCGTTTCAGCGAATTAAGGAGGCCATTGCAGAAGCTCCTACGTTGGTCAGTTCCAATTTCGACAAGGAATTCTTATTTTACACTTTCGCTTCTGATGTTTCATATGCTGCAATCCTCACCCAAAAAAATGATGATGGCAATGAAGTCCCCATTTCTTATATGAGCTCTAATCTTTAGGGAGCATAACTAAACTACCCAGACATGGAGAAAAAAGGTTTTGCGGTTTTTAAAGCCGTAAAACATTTCCGCCCTTTTTTATTAAAGGCCATGACTAAAGTAATCGTTCCCCATTTTGCTGTAAGAGCCCTCTTCGTGTAGAAAGAAATGGGTGAATGGAGAGGGAATTGGATAACTACCCTTTAGGAATACGACCTCAAGATTAAGCCGAAGAAGATAGTTCGAAGGCAGGGATTGTGTGAGCTCATGGCAGAAGCCTTGCTGGATAAAGAAGGGGCGTCTGAAGAACCAGAAGTGCAGAGCATACATAATGCACAAGTAGAATTCAAGGAGGAGCCCCTATGGATTAATGAGACACTGATGTGTGAACGTGAAATGTTGGAAGTCCCTTTGGATCCTGAGTCGTGGTATTACGACATACACTTTTATTTAACACGGGGATCATTTCCTGAGCACATGGATGCACTCAGATTGAAATCTAATCAGAATCACTTGGCCAATGACACATTATACATAAAAAAATGATGGAGTTTGGCTGAGGTGTTTAGAAAAGGATGATGCCGATCATGTCTTGAAAGAAATGCACGATGACCCAACAGGTGGTCACTACGGAGGAGAGACCACTACTCACAAAATATTAAGAGCTGGTTATTATTGGCCCACAGTGTTCAGAGACTCACATGCCTACGCTCGGAAATGCAAGGTATGTCAAACTGCCACAGGACGAGAAAGAAAGCTAGCCATTCCCCTCAGACCCGTTATGCTTTTTCGCCCATTCCAGCAATGGGGCCTTGATGTCATAGGTGAGATCACTCCGAACTCTTCACAACAACATAAGTATATACTCACGACAACTGACTACTTCACCAGATGGATCGAAGCCATCCCACTTCAGAAGGTTGACGAAGACGAGATAATATCTTTTATTGAGAAATTTATCATCAACAGGTTTGGCATCCCTGACGCTCTCATATTTGATAATGCTTCTTACTTTTCATCACTAAAATTGACTGAACTTGCTATCAATAAATCAATCCGCATAAGGTATGCATAAAACTATTACCCCCAGCGAAATGGAGTTGCAGAGTCCTCAAATAAAACCTCATCCGCACAATCCATAAATATGTTGCTGACAACTAGAGGAACTGTCACAACGCTCTAACAAACACCCTCTGGGCTGATAGGGTCACCCCAAAAGTAGTATTGGGAAAATCCCCATACTTCCTCGTCTACGGACAGGAAGCCATCTTGCCTCCTAATGTTACCCTTCCCTCTTTACAGCTCTCCCAAGCTTCGAGAGGGACCCCTTCAGCCTTACTTCAAAAAAGGATCAACCAACTGGTGAGGTTGGAGGAATTGAGAGATAAAGCCAAAAATAAATTTAGAAATCACCAAATAATTATAAAGAGATGGTTTGATCATCATCTGGTAGGAGATAAAGATTACCAAGTAGGAGAGCTAGTCTTAAAATGGGACAAGCTGAGTGAGCCAAAAGGTAAGCACATGAAATTCCAACACTTATGTTTGGGCCCATTCCGAGTTGAAGAAAAAATCGGCCAGGGAACTTACAGGTTGAAAACTTTACAAGGAGAAATTGAAAAACTCCCTGTTAATGGCCAACATTTTAAGAGATACTTCCAGTAGCCACCACATGGTAGTTACCCCTCGAGTAGGTTAGGATTCATTTTATTTTGTTGTTAGCTTAGTTACATTTTCGTCCTGTCCTTTCTTGTTTTATGCAAAGTTTATTTTACTTTTGAATTTCCGTCCTTTTCAGCCAATTGATTTCGGTCCTTTAGTCTCGTTTTCACCTTTATAACTCTCTTCAGATTTCCCTCGTTCCCCACCTTCAGCTTTTTTCCTTCCTCAGTAACTTGCTAATGAGTCTGCCAATCCTAAATTCATCGTTACCTTGCAAATCAAGCAAACTTTCAATGAGCCTATGAGAACTAGAAAATAAGCGGTGAAATTCAAATCAAAGCCACTCATTGGCATTTGTTGGGAACTATATAGGATCCGTTGATAACCTGGATAACAGAGCATGTAGGGGCATCTTTATAAAATGAAAAATGTGTAACCACAGCTAGACTAGCATGGTGGAACGCTACATTTTTAAAATCCCATCCAAACCTAGCCTATACATGTCTATAAGGTTTACATTCATTCTCCATTTTTTCTGTCCACCACACTAAAATTTCCAATATCTGTCATCTACAAGTAAACCTCCTCTCATGGACTAAGCTCGCTGTCGTATATCCTGTGGCAATTGTGCCTGAAATTGGAAGGACTTACGTAAAAGAAAATGAACTGTTGAGTCCTTGTGTCATTCAGGAAGGACAGGTTGTTTGGGAAGCTAGTTAGAGTAGGGATTGTCGCTGGACTCAGAGTACCGGTTGACACAGCAAGCCCAACCTTGATTAAGCGGTTTAAAAATAGGGCATGATCCATGACTACACCCCATTCAATCACACGAAAGTATAGCACTAAAATTCTTACATAAAGTGTAGATAAACATATCTACATCAAGTTTGATGAGCGATAAGGAGCTGAGGTACACACCTAAACATCTATTGACAAACCAGTGATGACCCCAAAAGGATTTTGAAAGTAGGAAACAAGTAAAGGAAGGTCAATAAATCCCATAATATGACCATTGGAGAATGCCTGTCAAAACCCTATCAATAAGTAGAAGCTATTTGTCTTTATCCCGCCTAAAGCTATTAAATGCTGAAGTGGAACACATGCCTATCTATCTATACAGTTTGCATTTCAAGTTTATCTTAACACCCTGATGTTCTACTGATCCAGAGTTTATTTGGTAACAGAGATAACTGGTTCACCCAGCGGTTCGCCATTTGTTGTGGCCACAACCACCACCCTATTAAAACCTGCTCTAGCAGCAAATTTGAATGGGCCCCCTAGAAGTTTGATCTTTCATTTTTCCGAATGATAACTCTCTGAATGATCTGTTTTTATTCCAGGGATTTTAACTCTGTGCTGAGTCAAATATTCAATTCTTAATGGTTAAGACCCCATGAATAATCTCTGCGGCATAATTAATTTATAACCTAGTCTAGCCCTTCATTCATGTTTTGTCATCGAGACTTTTTTAAATCCTCATAAACATTCATGGTACTCTATGCTCGCACATATAACCAACCCCCACTCTTTACTATGGGTGTATATGGACTCAACTCTCAAAACCTTCTATCATATCCTTATTTCTATATCAATGCTTTGATAATAGAAATATTATACAAATATGCATAACTTACCCTTTTCACACTTCCTAGTCTTTACACATCTCTCAATGCATGCCTTCATCGCTTATCACAATCGCTTGTCCATGCCTCCATTGCATATCACTTTTCACATTGGCAAAGGCTAAAGGTCCATCTCCCATGAATAACTGCGATGCGATCAAGTATCTGATTGCATCACTCTCGCAATCGGTGCTCTCAACCAATATATAGGCCCAAGATTCAAACATTTCGTGATATGGCAGACCCGCTGGGATCATTAATCACAACATATATATTGTCGGGTTCGGCCTATTTCTTATCGCAATCGGCAGAACCCAAGGTTTGTACATAAGGCACTGTGCGACATTGGCGGACCTGCCGAGATTATTAACCATAACGCATATACTTTTCGGGTTCGGCCTATCGTAAATCGCAATCGGCGGAACCCAAGGTTTATACGTAAGGCGTGATGCGATATGGTGGACCTATCGGGACTATTAAGCACAACATATATATTTTTGGGTCCGCTTCCCCCAATTGCAAATCGCAATCGATAGTCTGCAAAATTAAAGCGACATGCGATATGCGAAGGGGCGATGAGCAGACTCGATGATCACTATAGGCCCGGGTGCATAGTATTTGAAGTCTGGCCTTGTGGTTTAGTTGAGGGTTTTTCTGTTTATTCCCATGTGTCCCAATATAGTGTTGTCGGCCGAGTTTTTAAAGGAAAATCTAATAAAATGAATGGTCCAGGTTCGATAGCTTAATAATTACAATTGCTATGCATTGTGAGATTAAATAGAAACTTTGACTGAAGACGAGGTTTGTTTGTGGGCATGTCTGTCATATTCTCTCATAATCATAGCTAATATGAACTATTTCTGTAGGTGAGCATCAAGAGAAGAAAGGCGATTTCGAGTGGACCCGATAATGGATAAATGCGATTTATATCAAGACGACACCTCTGTGCCACTGATGTCAATATTGTAAAGACATACTCTAAAAGAAAGGGATATGAACCACCATAGTGCATAATGGAGGAACGCTCTATGTTCAGTGGAAGCACTCATGATAGCGCTGATCCATCAAAAGGTCATTACCTCCAGATACACCTTAAAGCATGCCAGATATGGGATGATGAGCGCAGTGTCTTTAGTTTCCTTTAGGAAATGATAGGGAATAATGTCCGCTCCATACAAGTGTAGAGAGATAACACGCAGTCACGCTCTCTTAATTGACATCCTTTCATTTTTCCCAGAAAAGAAAAATGCCCTAGCGAATGTAGCCTCAAGGTGTTGGCAGTTGGATGCACTGTTCTACATTCGTATATTTAATTTGTATATTGAATAAGCCGAGAAGATGGAGGGTCAGGGGGATACAAAGAGTTAGTTTCTTCCTGCATAAGTATTACATCCGGAGATGGAGGGAGTACCTTTTTTTTGGCAGAACAAATTTTGATTTATTGTGATAATAAAGAAGATTGTTTGGTCGAGAAAGAGCCTTTTCAGATTTATTTTTCTTTTCTTTGATGTGTTTAAAATTAGGGTGTTGTCGCTAGCATAAATATAAATATGTTTTGTTTTTGTGCATATTGATAACAAACAGTGCATGACTAGTATTGGTTATTCAAATATAATTTGTTACCATGGTTAATTCATGAACGATTGTTGATTCGAAACCTTGTTAAACATCAGTTGCAAGTTTTATTTGTATGGAAAGGAATGTGTATTCCTGTATGGGTGATTAGATTGCAATTAAGATTTAATACAACCTTGTTCATCTGTGAACCAGTAATTGATTCATTTGGACTTGGAATCTATATATGATGTTTACTCTCCTTTTGTTATGCTCCTACATGATGGACTAGAATAGTTAGGATTAGCATAAGTAGTTAGAATTAATGTAGATAGGATTTGATACATATAGGTTAGCTGTTTCTTTTGTTGATTTAATTGAAGTCTTCTTCCAAGAAGCAATCTTTCAACGACTAAAATAGTTTACGGGATCCTTTAAAACCCGTTGGAACTAGCCATTCCAAACGAAAGTGGATCTAATTGGGGTTTGTGATCGGGTTAGTTCCCTTTGTTGGCATAGCAAACATTCGCCACATCAACAGGTCCACATCCTCATCCTCTGATGAATCTATATTCATCCAATTTGTAATCATAGGAATAGACATATGCCTACAATCATGCATATTGAACCTGTTTAGAACCTCTGTAGTATATCTCCCTTGACCAAGGAAGATTTGTCCTTTTGTCATACTTCCAGGCCGAGGAAGCAATGCATTAGTTCCAAATCCTTCATGTCAAACTTTGCTGCCAGGTTCCTCTTGCGATCCTCTATGAGCCCTGATGACCCAGTTAGAAAGAGGTCATCTACATACAATACTAGGATGAGTGGCTCATCCTCTATCATCAGATAGTAAAGGTTGGGATTTGTGTTACCCTTGACAAATCCCATCTTATACAAGTAGTTGTCAATCTGACCATACCATGCCCTAGGATCTTTTTTGAGCTTGTATAGCTCTTTCTTCTGTTTGCACACATGTGCCCTGATCATGTGTCTCAAATCCCTCTGGCTATTTGATGTATGCCTCCTCCTCTATCACCTCGTTCAAGAAGATTGCCTTGACGTCCATCTGGTGAATCAGTCATCCCATCTGTGCTACTAGAGATATGATGGACTACATGGAAGTATTTTTGGCAACTAGGGTGAAGGTCTCCTCATAATCTATCCCTTCTTTCCGTGCATACCCCTTTGCTACAAACTTAGCCTTGTACTTCTCTACGCTACCATATGCAATGTACTTGATCTTATAGATCCACCGAGAGCCCACAACTGACCTATCCACAGGCCTTGACACTACCTCCCAAACATCATCTATCATGATAGAGCTATACTCTACCATGGCATCTACCCACACCTGATGTTGTGCAGCCTCTTGATAGTTGGAAGGTTCAACAACCTATGCCACCTATGCTTGCTACCTATCTGGCTGTTTGCGTTCTCTCCTGTTTGTCCTAAGAGCTCCTACAAACTCCTCTGCATCCATTAATGTCTAATGAACTTCTCTATTAGTTTGACCACTAGTGGTGGGAGGATCAACAAGCTCCGCATCCTGCCTCTGCTGCTTTGTCTACTGCAAACTCACTAGATCTCCTGCACCTTAGGTCATGCTAGTATTGGTAACTATACTAGATCCTTGTGATTGTCCTTGTTGTTGTCCCTGCGGCTGCCCTTGCTGCTGGACCAAGGGAGCTTTTGTTGGCTCACTTTGATCACTTGATGGCATCTTGTGATATTTCTTGAAGGCTTTGTCCTCCATGAACTTCACATCCCTTCTCACAATAATCTTCTGATTGCTAGGAATATAGATCCTGTATGCCTTGGAGGTCTTGTTATACACAACGAAAAACCCCTTTACTATAGTTTGATCTAACTTAGTGCATTTCTCATCTGGTATATGGTAGTAAGCTACACTATTGAAGATCTTGAAGTGACTAACTGCTGGCTTCTTCCTTAAGAAGACTTCTTCTAGTGTTATCTTCCCCAATGCCTTGTGAGGAAGCCTGTTCTGCATATACACTATTGTGCTACATTTCTAGTCATATAACATAGCATTTGCAACCCCAACTAGAGACATGTTTTTCCACTCTGCTACTCCATTTTGATGTGGATTGTATGGAGTTTTCCACTCTCTCATGCCTTCCTTCATACAGAAGCTCGTGGAGTCACTCTTTGTGTACTCTCCTCTGTTATTTGAGCGAATCACCTTGATATTTTTCCTTGTCGCATTCTCTACTAGAGCCTTGAAATCCTTGAAGCAATTGAAGACCACATCTTTTGTCTTCGGGAAGTAGATCCAGGTTTTCCTAGAATAGTCATCAATGAAAATAATGAAGTACTCGTACCTTTTGAGAGATCTAGTCGGCATAGGGCCACAAATATCTGAGTGTATAAGCTATAACACACCGTTTGATCTATTGTCACTTCTTGGGAATGTTGCCTTCACATACTTCCCAAGTACACACCCCTTGCACACATCATTATGTTCTGTGCTCAATTCTTGAACACTCATCATTGTCTCCTTGAGCATCTTAAGTGCTCCATGGTGTAAATGCCCCATTCTCTTGTGCCATAACTCATTCAAGTCTCTCCCACTGCTACTGCTATCATTGTTGCTATTGCTAACTAATGCCTTTAGAGAGTCGAGTTGCAACTTGTACAATGTGTTGTTGCACACTCCAATCTGCTTCACCTTATTCCAGTTTTGATGTTTGATGAACACCTTCTTCCCTACAAAATAGACATCATATCCCTTATCTTGTAGCTAAAAAACTGAAATCAAGTTCATACCCAAGTCGGGGACATGCAACACATCTATAACATTGGTGCTTGCTCCTGACTCCCCTTGAATCTCGATGGTAACTACTCCGACTGGAGTACATTTACTCTTGTTTCCATCTAAATTTGGAAGTCCATTTGATCCTCCTTTTAGCTGGAGAAGTATTCGAGCTAACATTGCACTATCTATATACCAGACACCTTGTGAAGTCGAGCTAGAGAGGCAAGCTATCTGAGTGAATTCATCCTCCAATCTGGAAGACAAATTTGTAGCCTCCTTAATTTTGAATCTCTATGCAGCCATACTGGAGAAATATGAGCTGGAGAAATCATGGGAATAATTTTTGTGTGCCTTTATCTTCCCATCCTTGCACAAATTTGCGGCTGAAATCCTCATTGCGAAAATTCTGTGCTCAGATCTGCTCAACGAACTAACTGATATACTCACCAAATCCCTCTTTCTAGCAAATCCATTGTCTACAAATTCTGCTTCTGAGGCTATTCTAATTTTCCTCCATCTGGAAATGGAAATCAAACCCTACTGCCTTTGCAATTTGCACCCTTAGCTAGCATGCACAGATCTAGAGAAATTGTGCCCATATCTCCCTTTGAAGTTGCACAATTTTCTCCTCTCACGTCTGTACCTCTAATATGATCTTCAATGCTATGATACAATGTGAAATTTCCTTGAAATTGCAACAACCGACATTTATTCTCCTGATTCCTAACTAATTAGCAGTTTAATTGTTTACAACAATTTACGAATAAGTCACACTATAATTCTTCCCAAAATAAATACATTGTGAAAGTAGATAAAAAAACTGAGAAATAGATGCACACACTATAAACATGACACCAATATTTTTGGACTAACGTCCCAGGAAAAACCTCAAAGGGAAAATCGATGCAACAAATGAGGGTTTATTTTATTATTATGCAACAGTAAAAATATGAGTACAATAATGTGGATGCCTCATTAGGAATCATTCAGGAAATATTTGACAAAAATACTAGGAGAGAATTTTCTTACTCTACAATACAATTCGGCCTCCCTCTAGCCTGCTCGTTCTCTCTCCCTTGCAACTCAGCCTACCTGGAACTCACACTATTGGCCTGGGAAATTCGTGTTTCTTGCTACTTGGCTCTAATTGAGCCTTCAAGCCTCCCTCTGCCTCTGGAAATGACTCGCTCTGCCTTCTGGGTGATCTCTTGGCCCTCAAACAACTGAAATGATTCTCTTTCCAACACTTGCACTGGGGTTTTTGGATGCTTGGACTGGTTATTCTGCCTCTCTACAGAGTAATTTCAGCCTCCCTTTTCTTGCCTCTTTGACATTGGAAATTTTTTGGGAAACTCCTCCAGAATTCTCTCTACTTCTCCCTCTCTTCGATGCTCTCCCTCTGGCTCAAACTCTTCCCTCGTTGAATCTCTGCACACTGGGTAGCTTGATTTGCCTTTCTCTCTCTCACAACTTGTGTTTCTCTCCATCCCATCGAATTGCTCTTATAATCTCTCGTTGGAGCTTCAACAACCATGATTAGATCCTCATCAACGGTTAAGATCATCTTAGACTCCATCCATGAGAGTCTCCAGAGCATTCTTGATCATCCTTAATTAATTCCCATTAATTAATCAATTTTCCTAAGTTAGACTTAGACATATTTAAATTATTGGTCAATTAATTTAATTAGGCGTTTCACAAGCTTATTTCATGAAACCTTTTATGGGTTTTAGAGATCTCATGTATTTTAGTCTCTTAGACACAAATTGACACTAGAAAACTTGTCCAATGCTACCAAAATATACTACTCACCAAGATATCATAGGTGAAGGATGAGTTGGTTGTCATGGGAGAGGCTATCCCTGAGGACCAGTTGTTTAGGATTGCACAAGATGGTTTCGCCCAAAAATGGGATGGATTCATACATGGAATCATGTCTAGAGAGCATTTTCCATACTGGAGGAGGATGTGGGATGATTTCATCCAGGATGAGACCAGGAGGACTACTAAGGTTGGTAGCCAAAGTGGTGGAGTAGGTGAGGAGGAGAATGTTGCCCTTGTTGCTAAGGGCAAGAAGAAGGCCAAGAAGGAGTCTTCTAGTGGAGCTGAGAAGGAGAAGGGGAATCAGAAGGTGAAAGATAAGAACATGAGCAAAGTGAAATGCTTTGCTTGTGGGAAGATGGGTCACTATGTTGTTCAATGTCTGAACAAGAATGGGAAGAAGAAGAAGGGTGTAGCAATTTCGATGAAGGTGGAGTAGTTCACTTCAAATTTGACACTGATTTTGCATTATTTGTAGAGGTGGATGAGTTTTCCTTAGTGGTGAGTCTAGCCACTCATGTCACATCTTCCGAACTGTGGTTTGTAGACAATGGAGCATCATGTCATATTACTGGAGTGAGAGAGCACTTCACAAGTCTCTCGAATGATGATATTGGCTTAGTGGTTGTGCTTGGAGATAACTTCAAAGTTAGAGTAGCAGGAGCAGGGAAAATATCATTTCAGAGGGAGTCATTACCTCCTCTAAAAGTGACATATGTTATTTATGTTACAGGGTTGAAGAAGAACATGATATCAATCTCTAGTATGGAGGACAGGGGGTATGAAGTAGTATTTCAAGGAGGATAAGTGATGATATATCCCAGAGGAACCTGTATCGAGTCTGTTAGAGTTATTGGAGTCCACAGCGGGAGACTCTACAATTTTATGTTTCAGCCTACTAGAGCCTTGGTGGCGTAGACCAATAACAATGGGTTGTGCAAGATATGGCATAGGAGGATGGCCCACTTGCACCATGGACCATTCAAGATGTTGAGGGAGATGGGTAATGGTTTACCTGAGTTTAACATAGAGCATCATGATGTGTGCAAGGGGTGTGCTTTGGGAAAGTACACCAAGACACCTTTGTCAAGCAGTGACAACAGAGTTGCATGTATCCTAGACTTCGTACACTCTGATGTTTGTGGTCCTATGTTTCATGTATCATTGAGTGGATGTCAATACTATGTGACCTTCATTGATGACCACTCTAGGAAGACTTGGATTTTATTTCTGAAGACCAAGGATATGGTCTTCAAGAGTTTCCAAGAGTTTAAGGCTCTTGTGGATAATCCGATGGGGAAGAAGATTAATGTGTTGATATAAGATAATGGGGACGAGTATACCTCCAAGGAGATGGAGTTCTGTAGGAGTGTGGGTGTCAAGAGGGAGTACATAGTGCCTTTTAAACCCCAACAGAATGGGGTGGCAAAGAGGAAGAACAGGGCCATAGTCAATGCAACTACAACTATGCTGCATGATTAGAGATCACCTTTCTTCTTGTGGGCAAAGGCATGTAACACTGCAGTGTATTTGCAGAAAAAGAGCCCACACAAAATCTTGGGGAGTAAGACTTATGAGGAGGTTTTTTCTGAGAAGAAGCCTAAGATTGTGCATATCAGGATCTTTGGGTTCCTTACATATTCACACGTCCTTGAGGAGAAGAGGACGAAGTTGGAACCCATTACAAAAAAGAGTATCCTTGTGGGTTACAGTTAGACCAATAGGGCCTATTGTACCTACATTCCTGCACTAAGGAAAGTTGTCTTGACGCGAGATGTGAGATTTGAGGAGGAGAGGGCTTTGAGGATGTCTCAGGGGTTTAATCAAGTAAAGAAGCAGACTCCTCCGCTGGGGGCCACACCACTGGTATCAATATCTTCGAGTGGTACATCAAGGTCACAAGGATCACCTTCTTTGGGGGTGACAGGTTCACAAAGTCCAATATCACTGAGTGCAAGCTCTCAAAGTCTAGGATCACCACAAACCATAGGAGGACCTTCCTTGTAAGGAGGAGAGGCTCAAGTTGAGGATTTTATTATACTAGCAGAGGAGGTTACTATAGGGAAGAGGAAGCTAAGATGGGTTTGTGAAACCCTCAAGGAAGCCCAAGAGGTACTGGAGAAATCCAGGTGGTCCATGAGGGAGAGAAGACCACCAAAGAGGTTGGGTGGCTATGTGGTGGATGTTATGGAGACAAAGCCAGCTAGTTATGAGGAGGTTTCAAGTCAGTAGATCTGGAGGGATGCCATGGTGGAGGAGTATGCGTCCATCATGAAGAATGATGCGTGGGAAGTAGTGTTGAGACCTAAGGGGAAGTCAGTGGTGACTTCTAGGTGGATCTACAATATTAAATATGTTGTAGATGGCAGTGTGGATAAGTTCAAAGCTCGTTTTGTGGTGCAGGGGTTCTCATAGGTAGTGGGAGTTGAATTTGAGGAGACCTATGGACCAATTGCTCGTTATACTTCCATTAGAGTAGTGATTTCTATAGCAGGTGAGAAACGGAGATGGGTTGGAGGATTCACCAGATGTATGTAAAGACCACCTTTCTCAATGGATTTATTCACGAGGAGGTGTACATTCAACAACCACAGGACTTTGAGGTGCATGGGAGGGAGTCTCATCTGTGAAGGTTTAAGAAAGCCTTATATGGATTGAAGCAGGCATTGAGGGCATGGTATGAGAGGATAGATGCCTATTTGTGCAGATGGGTTTCCAGAAGAGTGATGCATATCCAAATCTCTATTTCATTATGGTTGGTGATGATCCACTCATTTTAGTTCTATATGTGGATGACTTGTTTATTAAAGGAGAGGACAAAATCATCCAACACTGCAAGAGAGATCTTGCTTCAGATTTTGACATGAACGATATGGGATTGATTCATTACTTTTTGGGGTTGGAGGTTTGGTGGGAAGATGGACTTATATTTATTGGCCAAGGCAGGTATGCAGGTGATATTTTGAGGATATTATGTATGGATGGTTTTAGGCCTGTTGTCGCTTCCAAAGACAACGTTGGATTGCTTACAAGGCTAGTGCCTGGGCACATCTAGATTTTGTGTGTCTCAAATGAATCTCAGGAAAATGGAGACATCACACACACACACACACACACACACACACACATATATGAAAAAGAATGGGTTGGTTCATTCATCCAAAGGTATAAGTCATGTATTTCTAGTACTTCTTCACATATGCAGTTCACAGAAATATGTGCATAAAATAGTGGACGCCGAGTAGTTCAAGGACTTACAGTTTAATAAGCTTGTGTAGAGAAATGAGAGAGGATAAGAAGAAAGAGCAACTCATCACATAGAGATTGAAGCATCAATAATTCTATACTTAACACACAGAGCTCGAAGCATCAAGAATTTCTACACTTATCTGAGTTACAAGTGGATATAATGGACTAAAGAGAGACTGAATGTTATGATTGATGTAGTGCAATAAGATATAATATCAATAATCCATACAAGCACGTGCATCAATAAGTCAATACAAATGAATCTGTGAGGAAGTATGAAATATTTCTAGCAGCTATGATTGCATGAATTCAGAGAAGAAACATGAACATAACGTGTTTTAACATAGGGATAACATCTATAATACTCGAAGGGGGAATCACCACCATTTACTTGATATTCTGAAAGATCTGTATTATAAAGTCATATGGTCTGAAAATACATGTAGTCCTTTTTTAAGAATTCTGAACCTTTGTAAAGTGTTGCTTTCCCCTATTTATCTGGAGAAGGGAGCATTGAACATTCATTACAAAAAAATATCTTCGGTCGAGTCTTAGTTGTCAAGTCGACTAGCTATCTCGGCCAGGGATGTCTCTATGACCCAAAAACATTACGAAATATTAATTGCCTCATTTAATGGCGGCACATTACAAGGTAATAAAACAAGTCAATAGTCAGATAAGAATGTTAACAAAATATCTTCATGCCCATCCCTGTGATCGCTTCTGCTTCAGGTTGAATTTTTCTCATGGTTTAGCCTCCTCTTATGTTACTCAGCCAACTCCCATCGCTTCTGCTTTTACTGCGTGAACCATTCATCCTTTAAATTTGGGAGTGGGCACTATCAGTTTCATGCTGCGGTACTGAAGCAGAGGACCCCTGGGCAGTACTTCATCTTTCCTTTGTATGGGGGAACCATGCTAGATAATCAAGTCCTCACGAGCCACTAAGTCCTTGTTTTCTTCTATCAGCATTGAGCCTGGTTCCATGTCACAAAGGGTCTTTCTGGATCAGCCCATGCCGGGTTTGAATGCTCCATCTCCCTTATTAAATGCCACAGCTGCTGATCCACCGTACCTTTAAAGTTATACAATACCTGGTTGTGGAAATAAGGGAGTGGAGGTGGAGCGCAAGTTAGGGTGACGTAACCGGGAGGATGCAACGATTAGTTGACATGGAGCCGAGCGATAGGTGGAAAAGGGCGCAAGACAGTTGGCGGGAGAGAATGTGAGGATGAGTGGTTTTCAAAAGGGGGCATGAGCGGTAAGTGGTAAGTGGGGGGGAGTGCGAAATAATATGAGAGGGACACGTAGTAGTGGGGCCTGACGGGGGAACCGCTTTTTCAGACCCCCCTCCCCCCGCCAATAAAGGGAAACATGGCGGGGGGGCCAAAAAGGCTTAGGAGCCGTCAATCTGGACCGAGTCAATCTGGGCTGTCCAGAGATGGGGGGTGTTTAATTAATATGTGGCCTTTGAAAAGGGACATACCCAACAACCGTTTAAATCTATTGTATAAAATATCACATCCGGAAGAGTTCCTGCATTTTTCAGTCGCAAGTCAGAAAGGATTTTGGCGGAGGAGGTACTTTTCTTTGTGCGATCACCGATTACCAATTTCAATGGGTGATGTCATCACTACCTGGTGTCACTTTGTGAGATGTGACACATGTTACTTGGAAATGCCCCCTAAGATCCTGAAAATGCTAGATAAACATGTCACGTGTCCTCCATACCGCATGTCATCTTCATACTGCCACATCATCAACAACCATGTGGATTCATAGGGATCAATGGTATTCTTCCACATGGCCCCTCGTTGGAGAGAGAAAAGGGCCCGCTCGACCTTGTTTTTTCACTGCAATCCTTTATTAAATGGTTTTCGGCCCCTCTTGACGCCTTACACTATATCAGGACTTTTCCACTTCGCTGTCTTTTTAACCCTAGTCCCATCTAGAATTGCCGATCTCCAATATTGTGGGACCTCCGATGTTGTGGGAAGTTCGATATGCAGGACCTACCCACCGCCGATAAGCCGATAGACTGTGCCCGAGGCCCTCTGATCGTCGATAAGACGATGCGCCATGCCTTGGTACCTACTGATTTGAAATATCAGAGATTGATCGATCGCAGATTTCGCTGCCTTCCCCTGTTGCTGTTTCAGAAAAGCCCCGATTGCGATTTGCGATGAGCCTAACCCTTAGCCATTTTTCCTTTTTTTCTAGGTTTGAAAAGGTATCTTCAATTTGCTTTAACTTCTGATCTAGGAGTCCGTTTTTGGACTTCCACCTACTGTTGGAAAGCTTATTCCGAACACTATCCAGTGGAGATGGTCTAATTTAGATTTGAGAGCTTTTGTGGCTTGGAAGATGGATGCAAATTTCCATGTTCTTTGGTACTCTTTGTATAATTGGAACTTTTTTTTAGAAGGTGACAACATTGGCTCCACCTGGGAACAGTGCCTTGCTAGCAAGGTGCTAAGAGCCTGTAAACTGTGAACTTATCATTTGGGCATGGAGTCTTTTCTAAACAAACGATAATTTTGTGAAAGTGGAATTTTCAACATAAATTGGAAATTTCATATAACAATTACAATACACACACTGGTATTTACAATGAGTTCAAGACATGTACCTCTAGTTTTGGAAATAGAGTTTGAGGCATTGACCATTTACCGGCAGTTCCAATGATTCACTGTCCATATTTTCAAGCATGTACGTGTTATTTTCTCTCTCTTCTGCAATCTTGAAAGGGCCGAACCACAGCGATCGAATTTTCCATGTTTTCCTTTGTCTTCCTATTAGACATCCCATCACTAAATCCCCTGGTTGAAGAGGTCGATCCTTGGCCTTCTTGTCAAACACAGATTTCATCTTTTGTTGGTAATTTGACAATTTGGTCCCCACCCACTCTTTGTTTTCATGAAGCTCGACCAGTTGATTTATCCTTCGTGTTAAGGAACTTGGCTCTTCCTCAGCTTCTTGTAGTAATTTCACCACTGACATCGCTAATTGGAATGGGAAGATTGCAAACTTACTATACACTAGCTTAGAAGGTGATTTCCTTGTGGATCGTTTAGGAGTTACTTGGTTGACCCATAGGGAAAACTTCAGTTGGGAGTCCCAGTTCCTCTGATTCTCAATGATGGTCTTCTTCCCTCACCACAATTTTGTTTGAGGACTTAACCAAGCCATTACCTTGGGGATAGTAGGTAGTGGAGTGCTCGATAATGATATTGAATTTTTGGTAGAAGCTAGTGAATTTGGCAGATTTGAAGACCTGAGCATTATCAGTGATTAATATGATAGGACAACCAAAGCGAGATAATATGTTCTCCTCCATAAACTTAATTACCAATAAGTTTGTAGCGTTTCTGGCTGGGATGGCCTCTACCCACTTGGTGAAATAATATGTGGCCATTAATATCCATTTGTGTTGGCCACTGGACAATGGGTTTATTTCTCCTATGAAGTCTAGTCCCCATTGTCTGAAAGGTTCTTCCACATGCACTGGAATCAGGGAGAGAGGAGAAAGATTTTGTCTCTCAGCAAACACTTGGCATTTTTGGCACGACCTGGCCTAGGAATGAACATTTCCGAACAACGTAGGCTAGTAGAATACTGCCTTGAGGATTTTGTGTGCTGTGGTCTTCCAGCTGTAATGACCTCCACAAACTCCTCCATGAAATTCCTCAATCACCTTATGGGTTTTTCCCTCTACCAAGCATAGTAGCAAAACTCACACCGGGTCTTTCCAGTAGAGTTGATCATTGGATATGATATATTTTTGCGCTTGCAATCTTAGAGTTCGGTATTTGGATTTATCCAGCCCCAATGGGCACCTCAAGAATAAGAGAAAATGAATGATGTTCTTATGCCAGGGTGATCCCTCATATTTAGCATACATCTTTTGCTCGGATGTTTTAATTCCATTCTAATGATCCTTTGGTCTGCCTTCTTCTGTTATCGGGTTTATCCCTAGAGCTTGGCAATTAGATTCAGATAAAGCCTTGGATAACCCCTGGCCTTTTATGAGCTTAATAGGCTTTATGTCTAGCTCATATTCTTGTATCTTTGATATCCACCTACCCCTTTTTCCTTCATTGTCTCCTTCCACTAGGATGTCCTTGATTGCTGTCATTGGGATAAATGCTATGATTTCCCATTGTAGCACATACATACGAAATTCCTTCAAATCCTTGACTAATGCATAGGCTTGTTTCTCCAAGATGTTATATTTCAGCTTAGGATTCCTCGAGACTTTGTTGAAGAAGGTGATGGGTTGTTCATAGCCATCTTTATTCTTCTGTAGTAGAACTGCGGCAATAGTATGTGTTGAAGCAAAAGAGAAGATATAAAAAGGTGTTGAATAGTCAGGGTTGACTAGTACTGGGGCTTCAGCCAAAGCTTCTTTAATTCTAATGAAAGAATCTCGGGTGGTAGGGTTGCACTTGAATTCATTTTCCTTCTTAAGCATGTTCGTAATATCCTTGACTATTTCTGCATAGTTAGGTATGAACCTCCTCAAGAAATTTATTCTCCCTAAAAAGGCTTGGACCTCTTTCTTATTCCTGGGTAGAGGAATATGACTGATGGCTTCGACTTGTTTAGGATTGATCTTCACACCTTCCTGTGCTACTACGTGTCCTAGTAGCTTCCCCTCACTTAGGGCGAACTGAGATTTCTTAGGATTCAAAGAAAGACCATACTTCCTGCATTTCTCAAGGGTGAGCTTCAAGTGGAGGATGTTCTCTTCATCAGTCTTAGAAAATATTGTGATATCATCTAAATAAACTACCACAAATTTGTCTTGCTCCCCTATGAAAGCTATGTCCATAGCTCTCTGAAATGTGGCCCCTGCATTAATACGACCGAAAGGCATGCAAGTGTACATGAACGTTCCCCACTGTGTGGTGAAAGTAGTCTTCTTCTGATCATTAGGGTGGACTGCCACTTGGTTCTAACCAAAGAACCCATTCATCATGGACATTCTGACTGAGCCAACCACCTTCTGCAATATATAATCCATATTAGGTAGTGGATAGTTGTCTTTCAACAAAGCCTTGTTCAGATTCCGAAAATATACACATAGCCTTATTTCTCCATTCTTTTTCCGGATAGGGACTAAGTTGGCCACCCACTCAGAGTACCTTAAAGGCACTATGATCTTTGCCTGTTGCAACTTCCTCACTTCTTTTTTAGTGGAGGGGAGTGTTAGCACTTGAAATTTCACCTAGGCTGAGATAGACAAATCTCAAGGCTACATCAAACCATTCAGCCTCATAGCTAGCCCTACGAGGCAGGAGAAGGCTCTCTCCGGTCAAACTCGGTGGATTTTTCAATAGGATGAGTTGACCAATTAGAAACACTGATATTAGGCTAGTAAACTGATAAGGAGGTTTGATTTAAAGTTTTTGGGGTTTTTGGTGGCAATTGGAGGGAGAGCAATTCAGGGTGCGGGGATTGAGCTCAGTTTTTGCAGGTGGGTCTTTGGGGCAAGGTAGGAGTTTGTGCTGATGCCTTTAGCTGAGATGGATGATCAAGGAGAAGAGAAGAGAGGCTAAAGAGGGCAAACAATGAATTTGAATCCTCTCTAGACAGTGGAAAACATAAATATTAAACAAAATTGAAAGCTGAGAATGGCATGCATGAATTCAAACTTTATCACTTCTTTTGTTTAATTAGCAGCAATAGAATAAGGGATGGAACACATAAACACACTTACAATGACAAGTAGGAAACACACCATCAGCACAATAATCCACAAGAATCCACAATGATGTCTGCAAAACCTTGGCCTTCCTTTTCCTCAAATTGCAGAGATACAAGTAAAATATACAATAGAGCTTCTCCCTCAAGAGTCCCACCATGAAAATGAATAAGAGAAGGCATAATATAGAAGATCTAACTCCTTTCCCCACCTCTAGGGGTCGAGCTCAGCTTCCTAGGAGCTGTTGCAACTAATTCTAAATTAATCACTAAATAATAGGCAATCACAACAACTTGCCTCTAAAACTTAGGAAACATATCCATGCATTAAATATTACCATTTACATCAAAGAAACTTCTAGAAGTGGTCAAGAAGAGTAAAAGTATCTAAGTGCCATGAAATTTACACAAAAATCCATCATTTACATGCCTCAAAAGTCAACCAAGGTGAAAACAGTGTTTTGCTGGCCGAACTGGTCAAAACTGGCAAATTTCCCTGAGTGGTCGCGCCTTTGACTTTGACTGGTCGCGCGCATTGGAAGCTTTTTTTGAGGGCCTTCCCGGTGTCCAAATCAGGTTCAAGATAGCTTGTTGGAAAGGTCTGGGAGTCTACTTTCCAACCCAATTGGAATTTCTGAATTTGGAGTTGATTTGACCCTTCAAAAGTCATTTCTCCCAAGGCAGCTTTTTGCAACTCAAAAAAGGGGCAGAAAGTCAAAATTTGCATGTATTTTGAGCTTTTGGGAGCTCAAATCTTCACAAAATTTGAAACCCTTCCATAGGCAAGTGTATCTTTGCATGAAAAATCCAAAAATGTAGAGTTTTCCCCGTTCCGAGCTGTCCCCACGACTGGTCTCGTAAGAGGTGAGACCACTCAAATGGCCAAAACCTGTAAAATTCCCCAAAATGTCAAAAATGCTTCAAAATTCTCAAAATTTCTTGGGTTTGCTGCTAGGAGGAAGATAATGAGTATCATGGTGAGTGAGAGAAGCCTCAACCAAGATACGGAGCGGGTTAGTCTTCTTCTTCCTCTTGCGGACCTCGGACAACCTTCTTTGGAACACCTTCATCTTCGCCTTGCAAACATGCATCCTTGCCCAATAATGGTTTTTCATGTTCCTTAGCAATTTGTTGTTTCGATTGGCCTTATCCAACAGCCTCTCTAAGTGTCTATTTACCCGGATAAGCATGGATTCCCTCTCCTTGGGCAGCAAGTCACCGGGCCTCCTATAGTTGATGACTCGATCACTTCGAATCCTCCATAGCTCATCCAACTCTTTCTCATCCTCAAGCTATTTGTTTCGCTGCTCTAAATATTTGATTATCCATTTTGCCATCAATAATTGTGTTTGCAGTGAATGAATCTCAGTGCTTTGCTCTCGGATGATATCCTTGAGCTCTGTGCTAGGAGAA
>APFE030066407.1:9192-50022 GCA_000404065.3 Pinus taeda
GTTTTCTCCCATGCAAATTTATAATTTTTTTCGTGTTCTGTATTAATTATTTTTCAATTCTGGTTCAATTTGGGTTGGATGAATGAAAATTAAAAGGGAAAATGTGTTCTAGCATGAAATTTTACTTATTTTCTTGAAGGATTTGATGTATAACCTTGAGTGGTTTTTTCCCACTGATATTTGCTTGGACATATTTTTTTGATTCATTGTCATATTTCTGACTGTTTGATTAAACCATTTAATATTGTAATTTCTGATATCTTTGTTTCATAGAAATCTTTAATCTTGTGGCTCGGGAGTAGCTGTAGTTTTCATTGATTTTAATTCATTGCCATATTTCTGACTGTTTGATTAAACCATTTACTATTGCAATTTCTGATATCTTTGTTTCATAGAAATGTTTAATCTTGTGGGTCGAGAGTAGCTGTAGTTTTCATTGATTTAAACATCGAAATCATAATTTTGTAGTGCTTTTATAATATTCCATTTGGTAAGGGTTAGTTTAATCCAGTCAAATCTTTTATGTTTTGGTGTTTTTTTGTTATATTTTTTTGTTTAATTCATTGAAATTTAATAAGAAAGAGTTAGAATCACAAGTTTGAGTTGTAAAATCTACATAATCTAAATCTACATAATCCAGATGTGTGAGTAGAAGGAATTTTCATAGTACTACTCTATTTATCTATTCCAAAAAATATTTGAAATAATACAAAATCATAATCTTACCGAAAATTATAACCCCAAATAAAAAAATCCAAAACACAAAATAATTAAATTACATTTAATTAAAATGATTTTCAAACCTGTGTACAATGTTAACAGAGTTAGGGATTGTTCCTTAATCTTATTTTTGAAGGAAAAAGGTCTTTAAACCTTTGTGCAATGTTAACACAATTTGGTTTGGTAGATCCTTATTCCTTAGGCCTCTATGTCAAAGTAAATTTGTCTGTAGTGTAAACAGAGAAGGCTCATATATAGGGTCATTTTATATACAGGGATTATCCACTGCATTTCATGCCTTCGCAGACCAACCCTTCCTGCTAGTTGTAGTACTAGTACGAGTCTTGAGAATGATCTGTCACGCATGAGATGTTGTCCTCTGACAACATAATCAATGTAAACAGGGTTTTTATGGTATGAAAAATGATACAGTAGTCTCACTGGTTCACGGGAAATCCTCACAACCAAAAACAAAATTTGTTTCCAGTTAAGATATTGATAGATTCTTCACTGATCTTAACTGAGCTTAGAATTTATGTTGTGATCAGGATTTAGTTATAGAGATCATACCCTGTATAGAATTCTGGTTTTGTAAAACACTTCCAGGGCTTGCATCACATTTTGAATTGGATTACATTCTGCCAACAATTGTGATTTCTAAACTTTATTGTTCGGTTGACAATTAACATGCCTGATAATCATTACCATGGAGGAAGATAAATGGTCCAGGATTCATGCCGGGACCTCTCAAGGGAATAATATCAACTCCAACATTTTGTATTACTGATAGTCACTAGACTCTGATAACCATTACCTTGGAAAAAGAGAACAGTCTAGGATTCATGTTGGGACCTCACAAAGGAATAAGTCATTGAAGTGGAGGTTGGATTCACAGTCACCACATGGTACCTTCGTAAACAATGGCTAAGTTAATTTGGGCTGCCAGGATTTGTAATACATTTTTATTTGGGAATTGAAATGGGTCAACATGGAATCAAAGTCTGAATCACTGATTCACATTTTTTGGAGAATGATAATATATAAGTCAAACTGCCAACCACCACTGAAGCTCATAAATAGCATTGAAGGTGTTTTGTCTGGAGGATTCATAGAAGTCAAACTGCCAACCAACACTGGAAGCTCATGTATTGCATCAAAGGTGGCTTATTTAACTGTTGAATGCCTTCTTAACGTTCCAAAGTTTTCTACAGTTTCAATAGTTCCTAAAGTATAGTTTTCCATAAATTAGAATGGAAACATGTCTTACTGGCTCTTGGGCATATGTTGTGTAGTGGCATTATGGCATTGTCTGTGTTGTTCAAGTTTCTGTTGTGTAAATAATTGACTTGCTTCCAGATTTTTTGTGCACTGACTATTGCATCCTATAGATGCACCATAAAATAAGTTACAACAAATATAAAGCAGAAGAGTGTTTTGCCTTCACATAGCTGCTATGTAAACATCTAGCCAAAAAACCATGCCAAGCCCCAGACATCCATACAAGTTGAAAAGAAATAGGGCTTTTTGATAACACAGTCACAGTAAAGCTCAAGGAAAAAAATACTGCCATATATTTCTAGATTTTCAGTCAATACATGGTAATATAAAATTCAGGTCTCAACAAATAATTTGGGCCTTGGATCTTCAGACAATACACTCTAAGCTTATTTATCCAACTTCGTTTTCTTCTTGAATCGGGTGGCAGTAACACTAAGCTACATTGAGTTAACAACAACCAAATTTTACATTGAGTAACACACATTCCAAGTTAGCCCAAGGCCTTGTGCAACAATTATCCCCGAATTACCCCTTTATAACAAGAGGCAAACAAATAATCATGTTTATCAAGGATAGCAAATGTAGGAAATACATCAACTAAAACATGCAAGATAAATATAATGAATCTTAGATTTTTTGTTAATCTTCACATATCCTCTGGACCTGCATCTCCTAGAAAGCAAGGCTTTGTCTTACTATCTATGTAAGGATAGCTCAATAGTACTTTAGGAAGGTTAACTGACCCTTGCTTTATGAATAGCCCTTTATGAAGAAAAAATCATTTTAGCCTTTATCTATAGAGAAGTATTGAATGCATTTAATTAAATAATAAAAAAATATATAATGAGGCAACAAAAATTGTCACAAAAAAAGACAGACAGAGGAGAATGCAACAGAGAAGACAGCATGATAATCAGGCAACAACTTCAATAGATAAATTGTAGTCACACTCTGTAAGTGTGGGAGAAGTCTAGATAACGTAAGGTTGACTCATGCATTTTATTTCCAAAGCACTGCAATTCTCTATCGTATATTTTACTCTCTAATATTTGTCCACTGTGAATATATCATTCCTTCTGCTAAAATTAAAATATTTCAGTGGATGGTATGTCTTTTATTTGTTGTACATTCATGCCTTAATCAATGAATTTGATTCGAATTTTTGAGCACTCTAGTGTTGCGAACACAAGCTCAATATCTCTCTTTGATCACTGGAATTTTTTCCAATATTTGATACCAAAGCTAATGGTCTGTTCATAAGGAAGGCCAGACTTTAATTTTCAGGTTGGTTACCTATTTGAAAAAGAACAAGCAATACAAAAAACACCCATGCAAATTAGAAGTCTCAAAGTACACCAGGACCATGGTTGTAGCTAGCTTGACTTTCTTCTTTGTCTAAAACAGATCTGGTTGTAAAATTTAACAGCATGGGATTTCATATGGAAGCTGCAAATGGGAATTTCATTATTGAACAAGATCATTTAGCATTCTAGAAGAAGATGAAGTCAAACATACCATATGAACTGCTAGAATCAACAAATGGGAAACTAATAATCATAGGACTCTTACTTGTAGCATTTTGAGCACTAATGATCAAATGAGTCACATCAGCAGTGCCAAAACACCAAAAGAAAAATGGGGCACACGTGTGTGAAAATAAAGCTATAACTATGAGATTTGTCTAAGGGAACTTCACCAAATAAAGAGGAGGCTCCTAATATGTAGCCAAACACAACAATCAATTGAAATTCAAGTTGTTTAACATTTATGAATATCAAGCTATCATCCTAAGATATCGCTGAGGAAGTTTTCACAAATAAAGATGACAACATAAGATGTGGCAACAACATCAATCACTTCAAAAAATTGTTAGAGATGCTAGCACCTGTTGAGGCACCAGTTCAAAATGCACATGCAGTCATCGCCTTGCCTGCATTACTAGTCTAATCTTATGACAGTCTGGTCACTTCATTTGACATAGAGCCCAGATCGCCATAATAATGCAAGAGAAGACATGAAAGAAATATTCAAGGTTGATAACAAAAAACACAGTTTTCTTTCAGCAAGTAGGAACAAGAAGTTCGAGAAAAAGGTTGTTGATCTGACACGAAAATGAGATTCACTTGCAATTATATTTTTTTTTGCTAAAATACCCAGATATAATTAATTTATTGCAGAAAGCAATGGCACCACACCAAAGGAGCATTGGAAAATGTTTTCAGTTGAAAATGAGGATAAAGCAAATGTGGCAACATACTTCAAATAGTCTGAGCCTACTACTTACATCATTGCTCCACCGGTTGGTGCCCTTGCACTTTTCCGTGGTCATCCTTCTTAGCAAGCATGTGAAAATTAATGTGCACCAAATTCCTCTCATAGAATTGAATATATTTGTACTCAAAATCTCACCCCAATGAAAAAGCCCAAATAAACTATGCACCTGGCAAAGTGCACAGGCAAGCACAGTGGATGTAGGAAGCTTGCAATGGCAGTGGTTTAGGATTATCTGATTTTCATGGCCTCTATGGCTAAGTGGGTAGTACACAATCAAGCACACTGGATGCAGGAGCTTCAGTTTGCAATTGTAATGGCGGTGGTTTATTGTATTTTTTTCAACTAAAAAAATTGTGTTTGGAGCAGTTTTCAGATATATATAATTTTGCTTGAGATTGGACCGCGTTTGGAGCAGTTTTCAGATATATATAATTTCGTTTGGGATTAGACATCCCTACTTAACTATTAACCATTAAACCACGTCCTAAAAATTATTGAAGATGTGTGAATGGCTAAGTGGTTTGTTATAAATCTGGTAACTGATTACGATGCAATGGGAAAACACCTCATCGTCGCTCGAACCTGCGCCCAAATCGAGACCTTGAATGTATCTATTTTGCCAGATGCTGGGAGCTGCTAATGCAAACAATTTATAGCAGCGCAGGGTGGGATTCGTATGCATGGGCCTTCCGGGCACTCGCCAAAATGGTGGATGTGAAATGGTGGATGTCATTGTTCACAGAGTATAATTTACCTTACGCCTAGGGCACAACCTGACGGGATTCAGCACCACGAGCGGACCTACGAGGTGAGCAAGCACCGTGAACAGGAGAAATGAATGCTCGAGAGGACATGTTCCGGTTGTGCGAATGGAGCAAATGAATGTTTGGCGTGAGGGATCGTTTGAAATTGCGCGGGTATGGCAGCATAGCGGGTGCTAGCTCGGAGGTGGTGGGGCAAAGAGCGTTAATTAGTGTTATATGTTATCAATTGCTTTACATAGTGTTATATGTTATCGATTGCTTTACATAGTGTTATATGTTATTATATGTTATCGATTGCTTTACTTAGTGTTATATGTTATCAATTGCTTTACATAGTGTTATATGTTATCTATTGCCTTAAGGTGTTTTCTTTGCAACTTGGTACCAATGGTAGTTATATTTACCCTTGAAACAATACTTTGACAATTTCAAAGATGGACCGAGAGACGGAGACAATCTACATAGAAACGACGCATTTAAGCAACATATTTGAATCTTATCTGCGGGGAAGATAACATTTTCGGCAAGCTAATAGAAAACTAACAGATTTGAGAAATATTTTGGAGAAACAGAAAAATAACAGGTTCGGCAGATTACTAGAGCCGATACATGAAAGTCATTTTGACTTCAACTGTCGAAAGTTTGATAATTTAATGCCGCAGTCTTTGTTGTAGTAGTGTCTACATACAGCTATGGCTAGTACACTGTAGTATCTAGAGAAAATAGATTTGAACGCTCAAAGTGTAACTGGTTCCGGCCTCACACTCTATCTCCAACTTTCCACGTTCTGCTAAGAGTGTAGGGATTAGATTTGCGCTCCCATCTTTATGACGAATTCTTCACGAGCCCCATTAATCGCCAACCCTCCAACCTTCCTTGTCCTGAGCCCACAGATAGCTGTAACTGGAGACTTCCAAGTCCACATCATATCCCAAATTTAGACCATCTTTGTAATCATTATCAAATAGAAAATCGTTAAACTGCCCAGTCGACGGGGCACCAAATGGGGAAGCTACTGGATCCGGGAGATGAGGACAATTCACTGCAATATTTGAATAGGAACTACTAGCACTAGATCCACTTATTCCAGAAGATGTTGTGAACAGCGAAATGTCGATCATGATCTCATTTTCGTTAAAGATGTTGCCATCAATACGATTCTGCAACTTTTCTTCCAACAACTGGCTTTCACTAAGACTAGGGACTGTAATGGTGTAGGAAGCTTCAGCTTCAAGAGATTGTGGCAGTGTACCAGCTGTCCACCAGTCTGTTTGTTTTGCAGTCTCATAATTATTATGGCCCTGAGCGTGCAGACTGGGACATATAAAATCATGAGCAGGGAGGCTGTCATGGGTACGGGTAGAAGTAGAATAAATACCTACTTGGGAACGAGAAAACAGATCGTTGCTGGTGCAGTCTGTTTCAATTGAAAACATCAGATTTTGATCATCCCCTTCTTTATGTATTGCTTCTAAAACGCCCGGAACAGAGAACTGGTTTTCTCCAGTGGTTACTACATTGTAAGTGTTATTAGGTGGCCGTTGTCCTTCAACTAGGACGTCTAAGTATGGCTCAACAGTGTAAGAAGGCGTGAATGGTTCAAGACCATGAGCAGACACTGAATTGGGATTGCAGATACGATGGGGTTGAGAAGGGATATTAGATTTGGTGTCGATGACCCCGTTGGCCGTGGAGTTGGTGTGGTGTTTCGACATTACCTTCTTCTTCATCCACGAGTTCCAGTAGTTCTTGATTTGATTGTCAGTGCGTCCCTGCAAATGTGCCGCAATCTGAGACCACCTGATAAATGTAGCCGTGGACATTAATAAATGCATTAATAAAAGATAGCGAGGCCGAAAATCAAATGAGATGACTAATTTTCGAAATATTTCAATGAGAGATATTCATAGTTGAATTTAACATATAGGAAAAGATAAAGAGATCAGAACGAATGGACTGGGAAACACGGAAACCTGTTGCCGAGGATGGATTGCAAGTGTATGATCTGTCGTTCTTCTTCAAGCGAAAATGCACCGCGTTTAAGCCCAGGACATAAGTAATTAATCCATCTCAGCCTACAGCTCTTACTGCATCTCTGCAGACCTGTATATATGAGTGTATTTGTATTGGGTCAGACTGATTATTGTATTGAGAGTATTTGTATTGCATCAGACGTATCATTGCATTGGAGTTGAGTAGAAAAGGAAGAAAAATGCTAATTGAAATTGGAGCAGACGTGCGTTCTTACCAGCCCGCTGGGCGACATAGCTCCAGGAGCCCATGAGGCCGTTTCTCATGATGTAGTTCGTGAGTTTCTTATCTTCCTCGGTTGACCAAAGACATTTCTTTACTTTTTGTTTGCCGGTGCGAGTTGGGAAGACGCCTTCTCCACGCCGTTGCCCTTCTGTACTGCACCTCATTTCGGCCTTGCCAATTCCTCTGCTCGGTGACTGAGTTGGGTGAGTGCTCATCTCAGACCTCAGCTTGCAATCCATCCAAACGCTAACGCAAACGAGGCAAAAAAAGAAAGTGATCACAATCTTAGTTTCGTCCTGTGGGTTTCCAATGATTTAGTAACTATATATAGCGTAGCTTGCTTTTAACTGCAGTTTGCGTTGCTCTAATAGGTTAGAGCATGTGATTCATTCCAAGAGGTTATAAAATCAAATCAGAAGAAAGATCAATAATTATAATGATGTCCAAACTAATCAAATCAGATTAAATATGTACATTGTCTAAATTTAACGATCAAACAATGACAAAAAAATAAACCCTAAATCGTGCGCACCCATTTAACATATTACTTGACCATTCCCCTTCCTTTCCTTCCCAGTTGCAGACAGATCATTGTCCGGATGATCCGGGTCACACACATATTCTTAGGTAAGGTCACACATCCACATCGTACTTGTTAGGTAGTCATGCATTTTTTTCAGCCTAAATCAACATTATCTCCATATTCGGATAAAAGTTATCTCCATTTCTTTTCGGACTAAATCAATAACATGTGATTTTAACTTGAGAATATTAGACATTCACAGGACACCAACCAAGAGGATTTTCAGTAACCACAACCTCAAGGCACGAGTACTTAAAATGTCAGCTGAAGCTTCCATACGCGGCTGGAAAGCTGATACCTGCAACCGAAAAGACAACTCTTCATAAACAAACGCATGTGGCGTCCACCGACTTAGTCATATATATGTATAATGTAATCAGGCACGGAATGGTTTTTTGTTTTTTTGTTTTAGTTTTAGAATTTTAAACGTATATCATAGTGTGGAAAAAACTGAGATGTAAGAAATGATAGGTTAATTTTTTATTTTTTTTTGAAACGAATGAGTAATTTGGATACTAATTTAGTATCCAAATCGCGAAGTGGAAGAGTTTTCTTTTGTCCATCGTACATAAATTATTGCACGGTGTTTCTCTCTTGTCATAACTTCCACTATTTATGGGGAGATGCGACATGTTTAATTAGTACAGTAAATTCAAATTATTTCGTGAACGAATTGTTAAATTCCTACTTCATATCGTTAAAATTATGAGTTTATTTAAGGTTAGTTGAAAATGGTGTTGTGCTTTTTCTTAATTAACGGGGAATTTTTTTATTTAAGTCTTTTTTTATTTTATTTAGTAGAATGAATAATTAGATATATAAGAATTTATAATCTTGAATAATTTTTTCATGTTTGGTTAAAAAATATTGAAAACCATAATATTAGTTAATATTGATCTACTTAAGGATGGTCTCGCACGAGTTCAAAGAGATCAAGATTCTTTATGCACATATGTTTTAGAGCTTTAAAAAAAAAAAAAAATTACATTCTTTTGTAGTGATTTTTTCTATCTATTATTCTCAAAATTGATGTCAATGTGTGATTTTTTTTTAATGGTATTTTTAAAATATACTTGAAAAATACCAAAGTGTAATTCCAAATTTACCATAAAACTTATTCTTTTCAATTTTATATATATAAAAGTTGATATTCAAATATTTTATATAATATGTATATTGAAACATTTTGTCTATAGACTACATGGTTCACATTAAATGATTTTTTGAAAATTAATATATTTTTTAAATATAGGTGGATATTACTTAATCCTACATATTAAAATAATTTTTGATGACCCACACCAAAAGTTTTATTATCATGAATATTTTTAAAATGCTAACATATTATTTTTATATTAAAAATTCAAATGAATTACACATTTCCTTTTTATTGGGAAGTATTTTTTATTTTAATTTTTAATCTTCAATTATTTTTATTCCTTTAGACATTGAATATTTTACTATATACAACATTAAAATATTGCGTTTGAACATTTTCTTTATATAGATATAAAGATATAAGAATTTGATATCTATATAAATTCATTAAAATAGATTTTTAGATAGTTTAGTCAAATCCTATGTTAAAATAATTTTGAAAAGTATAAGGTTCAAATATGTTACTTTCACTTTTTTTCACTTCTAATTATTTTATGTTCTTTTAAAATACGAAATTATATTATGTCATGTGAGCATCAAAATATGATGTTTTATAGTTACTTTAATTGAGAATAAGTAAATATGCATATTGTTTTTTCTTTTAATTATAGTCGACATTATATTTTATTTAGAGAATAATTTATTTTATTTCAAGAGGGACACATGTCAATTGCATGTTGAGCATGGACGGAATCACACATTGCCCTCATATTGAGCTATACAGATTCACAACACACTAGTACTTGAAATATATGTTGACTTGTGTAGAACCAGTATACATCCCTTTTAACTACGGATCTGCAAAGAACCAAGAATGATCAAATTTCAAACTTGAAAAAAGATTTACACCTCAATTAATCCATTTTAGTGCATAGTAAATATGTGATTAAAATAGATCTATAGTGGTAATTTTTCATTGTTGAAATTGTGTTTTTGGATATTTTATCATTATTAATATTTTATACTAAAATTGAATGAGTTACACATTTTCCTCTTATTAACTAGTTATTTTACATCTAAGTTCATACTCAAATATATTAGTTATATAGATATTCAAACTGTTTATTTAAGTTCTACATTGAGATATTTATAAGAGAAAAATATTTTTATTTTTTTTAATTACTTCATCTAAGTGAATTTATATAAATTTATATTATTTAAGATAGACATGGAAATATTTTATTTGTTACTTGAAAAGTGAATATGAAATATCAAAGAACCAAGTACAATGAAAGTGAAATATCAACAACTGATTTAATTGTTGTATTAGTGGACTTTAATTCTTTATTTATATGGTTATTTAATTTTTGTTTTTTTTTTTATCAACATGAGCTAAAAATATTTTATTATATTTTTGAGGAATTATTATTATTTTTTTTAGGAAGTGATACGTAATAGCTAGTCCCTACCACTTAGTTTTATTATAGCTAAATTAGATGGAAACTGTAACACACATTAATAATAAATAAATAAGTATATTGTTTAGAAAACTATACACGAATAATAAACAAATATGCAAGTTGTCCAATAACTAATGACTCTGAGCATAAAAATATTTCAGTTGTAAAGGATTAATAAAATATTTAAACACACCAACGCTCAAGTCAATAATTAAATCATATCCCAATTATGAAGGATTAATAAAATATCTAACAAGCATGCAAGTTGTCCAATATCAAATAACTCTTAGCATAAAAATATTCCAATTGTAAAGGATTAGTAAAATATGTAAACACACCAACGCTCAAGTCAATAATTAAATCTATATCTATTAATCTATATCTATTATGTGAAAGGAGGTGGTTCACATAACTACCTCTCTTATAATATTCATCTTAATATTTTCAAAATATTAGTATATATATTTATTTTATATTTAAAATATATATTTAACTTATCATTTTTTTTAAATAAAAAAATATTGTTTAATCTAAAATAAAAAATGTAATTATTTTATATTGAAATTTTGCTTAAAAATTTAATAAATAAATTAATAATTGTCTCGATCATGCTTCATTAAATTAGATGGTAATAGGGATTTATTATATATTTGGATAATGTCTAATTTAATTTAATATTTGTGGAGACTTGTTATTTATTCTCATCAACATATTGCCACGCCTAATAACTTATAATTTTCATCACACATCCATGAAACATTAATAATACGCATAATTACATTTAATCCCCGTAAACAAATAGAAATAGACGAACTTCAAACATATTTTGTTCATCCTAAGTATGTAAGGCATTAGTGATTTGCTCTAATAT
Source organism: Pinus taeda (assembly GCA_000404065.3). Classification (NCBI taxonomy): domain Eukaryota; kingdom Viridiplantae; phylum Streptophyta; class Pinopsida; order Pinales; family Pinaceae; genus Pinus; species Pinus taeda. Next base: position 20,497 of record APFE030066407.1, read on the forward strand.
ATTTAACGAATTGTAATATATATTTTGATCATAAATATATAAATAATTACCATTTTGCATATACTTTGAAGAATTTGCATAAGCGCATTTGGTAATTTGCATGATATAATTCTCGCAAAAAACTTATGATTTTTATATATATTCATACTATATCTATATATCTATTTTCCTCTTAATGACATCTATGGATGAAATTGTTTAGTTAGTTTGCATAATACATGCCGTAAAAGAAATTAAAGAGAGGATTCTTACTAACTATTAGGTGAATATATTTTCATCGTGAAAACGCTTCTTAAAATATTCTCGCTTCTTAAATTCTCTCGTGTTCACGTGTAATTTATGTTTCCATAACTCTGCTTGTGCCATACTGGCACGAAAAAGACGTACATTTTGGAGCTAAGTTATTGTATTGGTGGATTATTTATGCTAAATGTTGCTACCTGAATTATTTCTTTCAAAAGAAAGTAACTGACATTCTTATAGGTACGAGTACTTGGATATTGATGTGTTAACTGAGTTGGGCGGCCATAAATGGCCAATTTTTTTTAAGTACGAAAAAGCATAATTTTATGTTGATATCAGAATAATAAAATATATATATGCTATCTAATGTTTGCCTTACTGGCACTCTTGGAATATACAAATCACCCTTGTGATGATAACAGTATAAGGGGAGAGGTCCATATACAACAAGATGAACTTATAGAAAAAAACAAAATATTCAAGAAAATATATCTTAATTGGCAGAGATAAAAGGAAGTTGTAGATTACAAGTGCTCCACATGAAAAAATAATAAGATGGTGCATATATACATTGATATGTTCTATGGAAAAAAATTGATATGAGAACAGATAGAACCGTTGGCACATCCGACAATAAAGCATGCCAACATTAGAATTTTGTAATAACAAAAATGACAACACTATCTAACGAGGAGGAAGAGACAAAGTTTAGCATGGAATGGTTGAGTCCATCCTTGTAGAGGACACTGTTTATGCCCAATGGCTAGGCATCCATGTATATACAGAACAACAGCCTTTCATTAATGCCGCAAAAAGCTATATTTCACATTTAATAACCTGCAAAAACATCAAGAAAAATCATAATGTTAGGCGAGGGGTGTATTTAACCCGGGAGGGGAAAATATTCAATATTTATGTTCTTCTAGTCCATAGTAATAGTTAAGTGCATCTTGCCTAAAGAACCTGTTAAGCCAATCTTTGATAGTTCATCTGCTATCATATTCTGCTCCTTGTGGGCATAATTTATAGTGGAGTTGTTTAGTAAAGCCCATAACTATTCAATTCTCGTCAACCATCCAAGTATTAAGGGATTGGACATTTTAGCAAACCCCTTACATGTTGTATTATTACGTTAGAGTCGCCATGAATGTGGATAAGGGGAATATCTAGAAAGTGTATGAACCATAGAAGGCCACAAAGTGCCATTACCTCAGCTTTAGTGTTTGTGGCCCTTTCGCCATGCCAGAAAACACTATATCTTTGTTCCTTAGAGGTGGCCAACTAAAAGCCAGCACCACATACTCTTTGTTGAGTAGCACCATCAAAAAATGCCATTGGGAATGTCCGTTGTACTTCTGTCTTGTTATGGAAAGAAACCATCTTGCTTGTTTTTTTGGAAGAATAGAGTTAGACAGGTGAGAATGTTATCCATGACCCTATGATAACTCTTAGAATAGTTTTGAAAAATGTAGTTATTTCTCCACTTCCATATTTCCCAGAAAAGGATAGGCGGAAGGATTCTCCAGTCAACCTTTTGGCTTCTCCACCAATGTAGACAGTCTTTAATGCAATCATGCTGATGAAATGGAAAACCAAGTAGAGAAGAGAGACATTTCTAGATATGATTAGTGAGGGGGCAAGTAAGGAAAATGTGGTTATTATTTTCAGAATCCCTCTTACAAATAGGAAAAATGCTACACCCATGCCATAACCGCTTTTGCAGGTTTTCCCAGGTTAGGTTTTTGTTATGAAAGACTAGCCAAGTAAAAAGTAAAATTTTATTGGGGATGTTGGTTTTCGAGAATGCATAAAGAGTACGTTTCTTAGTTAGGTTAGAGGCCCTAGAGCAGAGATAAAGGTATGCATATTCCATATTAATATTAGCATTTTGCATCTTCCTTGTCGAGATTAACTTGTCCTAGTTTCCATCATGGAAAATTCCCAGCTAATTCATCTCCGCCACAATGTGCAACCATGCCAGATCCCACAGACGAGGTAGACACAGATCTAGAGTAGACCTCTAGATAGGATGTGGACCCCTTCATGAAGCAATGGCTTGACCGCAGAAAAAAATGCCTCTGCTATTAATGGAGGCAATAAGTTGTTATGGGATATTGTCCACATCACCATGGTGAACATGCAACCTTGGTGATATCTTCGTATTGCTTTCATATGCGATAGCCATCACAATGATAAATCTGTGTCAATTATATAATTTACGATAAATACACAATCAATGGATATATCAATTACATGCAAATATGTGAAACTAGACAACTAAAAGAGAAGAAAAGAAAAACTTAGTCCCATTAGTACTAAGAATACTTTAAAAGAGCTACTAGAATAAGTCATATAATGTTATAAAACATGAGTAGTTTTACATCATGTGTATGGAGGAACCAATATGTAACCACTACATCTTACATTTAATTAAATTCGTCGGTCTTCTGGTAGAAACATGAGACGAAGAGTTACTAAGACATGATTCAACCTGCCAACTCTAGTTAAGGGAGTAGAGCCTAAAATCTCACGACAAACTAACAAATCACAACATTCCTCAGGGCTACAAGACATTCAGAGGCTAAAGGATTACCCTTGGTGACCAAGTCCTATGTTGAGGCTCTATTTCTCATAAGTTAAACCCCGACAACATGGATGACAAGTCCTCTGTGCAGTTTCAAGCCTCCAACCGCATACAAAACATTGCATGACTATGGTTGTGACCCAAATTATCCATTTTAGAGCATGCAGGCATGGGATAAGCTCCACCTTTTCAAGCCAACCTCTAGATGACTGCCCAAAACTTCCTCAAACTTCTCAAAATCATAAATGGCATTAAAGCAATGCTGAACAGATAAACTTGGTGATAAACTTGACCCAGAGTGCTTAGAACACACTAGAATTTTTTTCAAACACGTGAAAAACATCTAATTTTCATGTAATGAATGCATATATGATCATTGGTGACATCACATTTACCATCAAGTCCCTCTTATTAACCTAGTGGGAGGGGAAACTTTGATCTTCCCTTTGTACCACCTAATGAAATCACCCAATATATTATATATGTTTCAATAGTTCTAGAATGACCAATTCAATTCTATATGAGTTAGTTGTCACACTTGACATTATATATGAGGTAGTGGTTGGAATTTTCCACGTGAAAGGTGATAGTGTCCTAGCCAGAAATGACATTCACATTATATATTTTGCATTTCACGTTCATATGAGAATCAACAATCAGGCTTGATGCCCTCTCCACATAGCTGCAATAACACTTATTAGTCAAAATATTCATCAACCAATCAATAACTAAACCATTCATGACAAGAGCCATAAATAACATATATCATGTAACCAACATAAGAACCCTGGCAACTCACCCATAATGTCACCAAGATAATTGCTACAGATATACTTGAGTCACAACATAAGAATAAATCATTTTAACATATGAAAATACCAAACAAGTCAGGGAGTTCTACATACTGCCTCACCATATATTAACATTAAGAAAATATCTCTCTAATCAAATCACCCTTGTGCCATATTCCAAGGATGAATGCAGGATCACATGGAATAACCAAAACAAAACCAAAATAGGGTTTCTAGAGCCCAAACTGTCTCAACCCTCAACCACAGTGATGCCACCTCCCAATTTGGACACCACTAACACCAACCATATATGTCTCCCACAAGTTGTCTAGGACTTCATTAACTAGTAACTCAACCCAAAACCTTCAAGGGTTCCAAGTGTTTTTCCAATCCAAATCTAGTGACTAGTAACTTAACCCAGTAAGGGCTCTAGAGCGTTTGTCCCAACATAGCCTCCAGGACTAGGAACTCATCCCAAGATGTTCTCGGTCTTCCATATTATTTTTTGCAACCCACATCCATAAGGAATTATGAGCACCAATCATAAAAGAATCAAGTGGAAAAACCCACAATACCATCGGTATCCAGGAAATGGTAAGGCAAGGCTAATACCACTATCAATCAAGGAAAATATCCATGTCAATGACAACACATAACGAAATAATCACATGCATATTCCATGCATTCATAAATCAACAAGGAACTCACACGTGCAACCTATTACCTACAAGGAAATTTATTTGTAATTGTTGATCCACCTATTTTCTTGGACATTCATATTTTCTTTTCCTTCTTTCTCCAAATCCAAGTGAAAACTAAAGTTCTCAAAGAATTATCTAAGTGTGCAACAGTATGAGAGAATCTGAGAATGGAAGAGAGATCCAAATCTAAAATGAAAAAATACCTTGAACTGATCCTAAGAAGCCTTTTTATTGTTGAGACCTCTATTTTCTTCATTTTCCTTCATTTTTCCTTCAATTTCACTCTCATGCAATTTTGTGACGTTTCATCTCCCTTATTTCCTATTTTCATTATTTCTCATAAATAAATCTTAATTAATGTCTCTTTTCCTTTGCCAATTTCCATCGCCATAAATAAACCAAAAGTGACACCCACCAAGATGTTTTTGCCACCATTCAACTTGGATTACATGTCCCATGACTTTGGTCCTACATTTTTTTACATGGAAAATCAACGAGGAGTTTTTAGATTATCTAGGAGCAGAATATACATATGCAACTCCAAACAAATGGCTAGATACTCAAAATCAATGTTGAGTATGGTTAGCTCAATATAGAAAAACAATATACATCTAGAATGAGTATGAAAGACCAAGGAAAAAATTTAGCCAAAGATAAACAATACCAAATCATGGATATGTATGTGACAAGTCATTGACAAGGTTAGGCAAACGTGTGGTAGAAATACACAAGTTCAGTAGGTGTCCTCATACTTGGCACAAAAATGTTGTAGATTAAGTGAAGGTGTGCTAACATCGCCAGAGAAACATCGACATATGGGAAAACTAGAAAACAACCAAAAGAAATTTCTTAGTTGGCCTAACGAATTTGAAGCCAAGTAAAGGAGGAAAAAATTAATTAAAAAATAAGGCTTAGTAAATTACCTAAAGAAGGTTCCCTTGAATACCAAAATTGACCAAATTGCCTGCCAGAAGTATTTTATTTTTCCATCAATACAAGGAACAAAGAAAAATATACACATAGAGTGACTGAATAATAAATAGAAAATTGCAGACTTGGCTCTTTTAGGTCATGTTTGAAGCGCAGACCATTGTAGACCAACATCTCTAAGGAAAATTAAACTTTGAATGCACCCAAAATGATAGTAAAGGCAGAGGAAATGACACCACGACATAGATTAATTGAAACATATTTGACGTGAAAGTAAATAACAAAAATTTTAAAAACTCAAAAATTATATGCAGTCCAAAACAAAGTAAGATAGATTCTTGCACAGTAAAACTGGAAATAAATGTTTTTGAATGAACTCACTAGAATAATGTATAATTTGTATTTCATAACAAGAAATACATCTTACAGATAAATACATGCAGGTTGAAGGTCCATTTAAACGCACTAAAACACCGTAATTACAGAGGTTTTCTAACACTGTTTTTATAAACCGTTGAAACTAATTTTTAGACAAAAAAAAACCATTTTTTCCATGCACCCACATATTTTCTCTCCATACATTTTATGAACAACGAAAAATCACAATAAAATAACTTACGACATATATTTCATTAATACATATTTTGTCTTTCATGTACGGCGTAAAGAAAAAAATTTAAACAAACTATTTAATAAATACTTCACCATTTCACATGCTCAATGTTCTTCTTACATTGTATAGTTCACTGAAACATATATATATATAAATTAACTCTACGCAAATATTTATGGATATTTGAATTTTGGATGTAATGCAACATGGGGGAGCTTGTACAATAGTTCAAAAGCTCATCTCATTCACATTCCCTTAGGTTCAACGTTATTATTCTTTTTGGATTTTCTTGTACATTCCATATACGGTGCAAATAGTGCATCTAGTTTTAGTAGTTGCAATTAATTTGCAACATTTCTCTTTAATTTCAACTGATGATATTGACAATTCTTAAACAGTCGTTGAGGTGGACAAAACTTTCTCTTTCCAATGGTATTGCGAAGATGTTAAACTTCTCTTGCAACCTCTAATGTTGCAAAACAATTTCTCCGTTGTTGATCAACTCCGTAATGAAATGGTACTCTGTGTCAATGTCTTTGCTTCTTTTGGGAAAAATTTAATTCTTGCACAACACAATTACATTGTTGTTGTCAAAATAAATTGTCTTTGTTCCTTCTTGTTCATGCCATAATTCCTTCAACATTCTTCTCATCCAAATTGCTTGACATGTTGTTGTTGTTACTGTGACATATTTACCTTCTATCAATGTTGAAATTATTGGTTGTTTCTTGGATGCTCATGAAATGGATCCCAAACTCCTATGGAAAACATACCCTGATGTGCTCTTTCTATCATCGACACTTCCTTCCCAATAACTGTCAGTTTATCCAAACACCCTAAAATCATTTACTGTAGCATACAAAATGCCTTATTCTTTAGTTCCATTAACATACCTTAATATTATTTTAGATTTTTGCCAATGTATCTCCTTTGGTGTCTCCATAAAGCTTGAAAACAAACTCACTATATGCAAGTTATCCTCGTGAAGTATAAAAGAGATTGCATTTTACCAAAATTAAAGGTTGCACTGTGCCTATTATAATTTTCACAAAAAAAGCCTCCACATGTGTGAGAACCATGATAAGCAGTATATCCACCCCATTCCTTCCCAATAACTGTCAGTTTATCCAAACACCCTAAAATCATTTACTGTAGCATACAAAATGCCTTATTCTTTAGTTCCATTAACATACCTTAATATTATTTTAGATTTTTGCCAATGTATCTCCTTTGGTGTCTCCATAAAGCTTGAAAACAAACTCACTATATGCAAGTTATCCTCGTGAAGTATAAAAGAGATTGCATTTTACCAAAATTAAAGGTTGCACTGTGCCTATCTAATTTTATTTAAATAATACGATACAAAAAATTCAAATAAGTAGTAAAATTAGCCTCCTAGTCAAATCCCATTTAATTCACAAAACCACTATTGCAAATCCCCATAGACTTACACCCCTATAGCAGGTTCAATTTTATAAAGAACTAATTTTTCTTACTACAATTAAATCTAAAGTTCAACTCACTCTGAAATGTTACATACAGATATAATTGTTGTGGATGCAATAAAATAACAATTAATTCAATTAGATTGACCATTAGAAGTACATGGGAATTTCACACTTCTTTCCACCGAACCTAGAACCGTTCCCTCCAGTTCACCCCTGAGATGAGAAGTTCTTGCCAAGGTATCCATCTTCCCCCCACATTGATCTTGTCAACAAATATTTAATATATTTCTTTCATGATAAAGTTTTTGTTAGTAGCATCCCACTTTTGCAAAACTTTTTCATCCACTTGGTTGGGCTTTTCCATAAAATCCCGCCCTTCTCTCCTGCTATTATTTTGGGCTTTTCTAAGATTAGAATATTTCTCAAGATAAGAAACTTAATGGATCTTTCTCTCTTATCCATTAAGCTTATCTACAATTTCATCTAGATTTTTTATCATGAAAGAATTATCTAATCTCATTTACCTACAAGATTATATTATTTTGTTTTGGCAAGAATCTTTTCTCTAGGTTTTTCATTCCCAAGCATTTCTGACCCTTTTTTCTTATCTAGTTATTCAAATTATTTATTTACGTAAAATATCCATGAATTTCTATAGAGTTTTCCCACTATTCCCATTGCCATAATGTGGTCTTAAGTAAATTCATTACATCCGCGGATGTAATATCCCTTCATGGATGTAATTAATTATTTGAGACGATAGTGTGTGAATGGGCATAGTGGGAAAAGTCTATGGAGACAAGGATATGTTATGTGAATAAATAATTTGAATAAATGGATAAGTAGAAAATGTGAGAAATGCTTGGGAATGAACACCTATAAACAATATTCTTGGCAAAATAAAATAAAGATAAAAGTTTCATCGATAAATGAGATTTGATAATTCTTTCGTGATAAGAATTCTAGATAAAGTTATAGTTAAGCATAATAGATAGGAGGAAAAAATCCATTAACTCTCTTAGCTGCATAAAAATGCTAAGCTTGGATAAGCATAAAAGTGCCAAAAGAGAGAAAGGCAAGATTTTATGGAAAAGCTTAGGCAATTGGACAAGAAAATCCACAAAAAAGAGATGCAGCTAAAGGAAAAATTATTATGAAAGAAAGTTATTAAATACTTGTTGAGGAGATCCACAAGGGGACTTGTACTCCTTGAAAATTGAATCAAAACTCAGGAGTAACCAGTGGATTGTTTCATGGATTGGAGGACAACGAGCTTTTCTCAAGTACAATTTTAGTGGCAGATACAGTGAGAATATTTGTTTTTTTTTTTAATTTCAATTTTAGATATAACCTCCATGACTATATTTTGTTACATGTTTTCATGATATATTTTATTTTTTTGTTGACTTTAAAATTATATTTGTAGTTCGATTCAATTTGGTTGTATTTGGGAGGTGGTTATGGAAGTATTCAACTACATTTAATTTGTTCAAACAATCATTACAATACAAAATTTTGAACATTTGACATTTTCTAATATCTGGACGTGTGTTTGCCAGATATTGACCAAATAAAAAAGGTAGAATAGAATAGGCAAGTTGTGTTTGAATTAAAGTATAAAGCCTATATGGTATATGAAGTTGGATGCTTCAATTCTCTAATTAAGAATCAAATTCCTATAGGATTGTTTAATTATGTAGCTTATATGGTATATGGAAGTAGGATACTTACATTATCTAACGAGAACGGGTTGCATATGGGAGCCTGGGTTAATGCATTTATAAACAAGAGTAGACTAAAACTTCCCTTATGAATTGATAGGGCATGATAAGTAAATATTGGAAACATAAATCTTGTAGGTTGTGATGAGAAATCCAAAGAAAAAATATACTAGTTGTGGCTTAAAAAAATGATAGTGTAGTAGGAACCCTAGTTAATCCTTGGGATATCGGTTGATACAATTAGGTGTCAGAAAAAGAGAAAAAGAAAGAACTAGTTGACACAATTTATGTGCCCAAAATACAGTGATAGAGTATAAATGTTAAACCCTTCTTATGCGAAGAGGTTAGTATTCAAAGTACAGTCACGAGATAAGGGAATGGTTGAATTAAGTCTTACTTTGGATTTTCAAATCCCTCAAACGAAAGACTACACTGTAGAAAATCACTATTAAGAATTTGTTATGGCAGAGCATAGAAAACATTAATCTAATACCTAGTAACAATACCTTACATTTGAATGAGTTAAATCTGCACTAGGGTAGAGATCCGATGATATAAGCAAGCAAATGAAAGTTCTGCAGCAATAGGGTTTTACACTACCAAAGTGACAACCGAGAAAGGAAATAACTTAGTGGAAATAATCAAGACTTAAAATAATAGATGGATAACTAGAACCTGGTTGAAGCAAATATTTTGCATATCATCAGCTTATATTGATCACAAAATGTAAAATTATAACAATGCATATTCATAAATGAATAATCGAGGGTAAATTTAATTTTCTATTGCTTCCATTTCTGTTTAGCTATAGTGGAGAAAGAGAGAAGGAAGCAAACTGTTTTTCTAAATTATTGTTGGATGATACATATGTACAGGAATCCTATGCCTTTGTTGGAAACAAAGGTTAACCATTTCTAAATTATTGTTGGATGATACATATATACAAGAATCCTATGCCTTTGTTGGAAACAAAGGTTAACCATAACTGAATTATAGAATAAAGAGAGAACAACACAAAATATTACATTTATATCATCCAGTTTGAATTAAAATATTAAAGCTAGAGTGACGAGAATAAAACTACGAGCACCAAGTATTGCATTGATATACTTCATGCCAAATGAGCATGGACACCTAAAAACTTCATTCAAATCACACATACAACAATTCTACAAACTCAATAAGGAAAAATATACATACGTTTTTATTTGAAGGAAAGAGTTTAACTGAAATATCCACAAAGGATAAGCTGAGCCAAATTCACTCAAAAATTGGAGGCATATATTCCCATCCTTGTATCAATATGCATTACACTATTGAGAATTTAAAGATGACAATTTCATAAGTACTTTAAAGTATAAATAAAATTTGAGAGGGTAGAACAACTGAAAGTGGCCCTCAACTAGAAAAAATATAATATAAAGAAGGCACCCAAATCCCCTTCTAGGTTCAAACAATGCCTGTGAGTAGAAAAGGTATAAGGAGGAAATTGACTTGGGTGAAAATGACAAAGATTAGTCAGTGGAAAATTCCAATTTGAATATTTCATAGATTTTAAAGGCAAGCACCCAAAAGCCACAACTTCTGAATTTACCTACCAAGAATGAAAATCATCAATCAATATATGGAATAAAGAAGAAAAAGCATATATAATAACAAAAATATATTGGAGGAATCAGTAGTACCCTTGTTAAGGATGGGACTTCACCGAACCTCCATCTCCCTGGAAATGGTTAGCATAATTTAAATTGTCTACCATATTTGGAGGTAATAGAGCATTGTCAAGAAATGTATGTGAATACAACAAAAATGGAGCATACATGTATATGCGTCCAACAAGTGGAAGGGAGTGTTAACACCGGAAAATCGTACACCTGCTAGTACAATCAAGAAGACACTAAAAGTGTCCAGCAAAATGCATAGATGGACATTTTTCCAGCCAAAGAGACTATAAATATTGAAAAAATGAAAGGTTTTTCTAAGGTCCAAAGCTTATAAGGGAAATCAAATAAGGTTGCCAGTATATTTCTGCGATAAACGCACTCACGTGGCATATCATAAAAAAAGCCACGATGCTGCAAAAAATGTTACTCAACAGTCTGGGACCACTCTATAGACTTGGAGCTGAATTCTTGATACGAAGAAAATCTAGTACCATCAAATTTGAGTTGCCTTGAAAAAGTGAATCCCTCAATGGAATCCTCTTGTCCTAGTCATGTGTGTTTATCATACATGTATCAAGAGAGGGAAGAGGGATTCAAAAAAATATATATAAACATGCCATCAGAGAGCCAAAAGAAGAGACATTCTTATGATGTGAAAATTTCTTCTAATAAAACCACCATTTCATTGTTGAACCAAGGAAGTGAAGAGCACTAGCATGTTGGCAATATTTATTCTAATCAACCCAACATCTTAGTGAGTGAAGACAAATCCACCCTTTGGAGAGTATTCATGCTTCTTTGAGAGAGAAGAGAAACTTGCAAAGAGATTGAGGAAATGAAACATCATTGCTGAGGATTTTTCAGCCCTCTTCTGGTGAAGTAAAATTTTGAGTGCAAACATAAACAATTCCTCTAGCCCGATAATGGGTCTAGCCACAACTAATACATTCTATGGAATATTTCCTTAGGTTAGAACCAATTAAGAGGGCCTACCTCTTAGTACACTTATCCCATTTGGTGATGACCTTGCTTGCTCGCTCCATCTATCTCTTGTTTCCTTCCTCAAACACCCGAAACAAGTAAACAACAACAAACAACAACCATGATAATAGAAAAATGGTAATTCAACCTACTTAACAAGTCAAGAAACATTAAGCCATAAACATGTAACATGAAACATCATGTAATAAATCAATCGTTAGTTGCAAATATATTGAATCAAGAAGAGATTACAACCATTATCTTGATGTTGTTGTTCTCCTCCGACAAAACCAGGTTCCCACACATTTTTGTTAGCATTCCATGATGGCCTCCACAATGATAGTTTTAAGGCTCTTCCATTCAGGCTTCACACTAAACCAAATTCACACTTCTCCCTGACACAACTAGAGAGCTACAACTATGAATAGTTTGTTGTTTAGTCCAAACTTAATTAGGACTAGCACACAAATATTAACACTTAACACTAGCTTGTGCTTGGGAAAAAGGGAGGTTTATATAGAATGAATAGATGGGAGAGGGATCCACTTTTCATGGGAGAAGGTCTTATCTCTTGAGGTATTTCCATTCTTATAGGGGAAAGGAACCCAAACTGATCTCCTCAGCCTCATCCAGCCAAACAATTTATGAGACTTTTGTTACGAAGCTTCTAGATCTAGAATCTTTGGCTCCTTATTTAAAAAAAGAAATCATAAGCGGATAAGTGCGACTAAGAAAAAGCTCAGTCACTTCGGTCAGCACTAGGGACAATGTTAATCCTTGCATATCGGTACAGGGAGGCTAAGGGTCATTAGTGCGGGTCTTGTAAATTGGGGAATAGAAGATTTTGGGGAAGTGGTGCAAAAGGGAATTGTTCTTCTCATGAGGAGGGAAACAATGGGAGTTTCTTCATGAAAGGAAAGCACGTAGGGTTCACTGTGGAGATCCTCCAGCATCAAGGAACAAGGAGTACAGGGACAGTGACAAAATGTTTTGTAATAGATGCCCCCTAAAGCATGAAGGCCAAACTAGAGTGAGGAATGAAATGCTTTATGAATCAGTGCAGAGAACTGGAATCTGTCGTTTGAAAACCTGCAAGCAAGTACATATACATATACATAACTGGAAACTCTATCAAATGATACATGAATCATGGTATGGACACAGTCACTCAGAGAATGATGATGTAAATGGATCTAGGTATGGGCGCATCCATCTTATAAAGAGGATCATATCAAAACCAAGGTATGGTCGCAACCATCCATCTGAGAGAAACATGTATATCAACATAATCATGTCACGCCGCTTCACAACTTGGAATTTTGTAATGTGAGCCCAGGATCTTGTACTCCAACATGAACCGATCGATGTACAAATTCTAACATGTGAATAGATTTGTTGATGTCAAACATGCTAGAAAATCGTTTGATTACTAGTCAATGATGTAAATTGTTAACAAGCACGAGAGAAATCACTAATAATGACAATGTTCCTCAAGGTACTATCAACACAATCCACAGAATGTGAATAGAGAAACTGAAATCGAACACTCGTGAAATAATTCAATCGAAAGCCAATTATGTGAACTTATCGTCAAGTGCGAAGAACTCGCCATTAGGGCATGCAACCTCTAAGCACTGAAAGGGAGTCTCTCAGTCAACTTCTTGGATAATGAGTTAAAGTCTACAAGAAGTGACCATTTCGAAGGAGGGGCATAATGTATCCCACATCATCGACATGAGATAAAAAGATGCAAAATTATTTTGCATGATATAGAGAATCAACGGTAAGTGTAACTACAGAAGGAAAAATCTTGAGCATATTGGTGACACAACTAGAATTTTGGAAGCTTTTGGATCCATAGGATTGGTGGTCATGACGACATGGCAAAGATAAAATGGAAGGGAAAAATGAATGGCCCAACCCAGGAAGGTCAACAATACAAAAGAGGATATCCCAACCCGACACAAAGCAGTAAGTGTCATGTTCAAGAGTGAGTTGCTAACACAACTAATTAGATTTTCAGATTTCCCCCCACCATTTCTGGTAGGTACCCCAATTATTTTTTAATCGGAATCTTGTAGGGGATAGCATATGATTTCTCTGTAAGTGCATCCTTAGGACGAATCAGACCTAGTAAGTTTAATGAGCCCTAGGAAGGAGAAGGTCATGTTCGTCATGGTGACGAATCTAATGCCGTTTAATATTTTAACGAGTCCAACAAAGGTGCAACTCGGTATATTTTTCTAGTTTAGAGAGTTTGAAAAAGACACAGAAAAGAAAACTCCATATGATTCCTTTTCGTACATTTGTGTCTCTTGAGCATGAAAAGCTAGAAAATGGCACTCGATATAACTGCTTGACCATTTCTGTCAAGGAGTACATTTTTCGTAAATAGTGCATCCCAACCCGAAAAACAGGTAAATTATACTAGGGGCATGACATTTCACATCTGGTAACGAGCTCGAAATGAAAGGGCTCGGCTATCTTTTCACTCTTAAAGGGTTGGAAAAGAGCTTGAAGGCAGACCCCCCATTTTATTCTATTTTACAAGTCAAAAGGGAAAAGTAATCAGAAATATTTTCATATGATTTTTACGAATTGAGAAAAGAGCTGAAACGTGACTCAGCATCATTATCAAACATCCATCACCTGTCACTGCACAAAAAGGTAAAGTGCTTTGTCCAATTCTTGAGGCAAAATAGGTCCAAACATTTACAAAACCTAATATTTCATGAAAAACAAAATAAAAGGGAGGAAAAGAAAATATTTTTTACCATTCACTATTTTACCTTGTAAAATACCTTTTGCTCACGTTTTCCCTAATTGTTCCGAGCTTTGAGTTATAGGTAAGAGCCAAAACCCTGAGCTTTATTTTCGTACAATTTAGTCATTTCTTAACCATTTTTTGGATTTTTGAGGGAGGACATGTCAAATGTTTTTTGTGCTTAGTCGTCGTGACTTCTTGGCACAGAATCACGCCAGCCGAGGATAATTTAAACAACATATCACACTGTGAGTGCAACTATTTTTAAAATAGACGCGGCGACACCGTGAATAGTGGAAAACCCAATTTCTCTTGAAAAACACCATTGGAATTTGAAATTTATAGGTCATAAATGTTTATTCATTTAAATCTATGGCTTTTGTATGAAAGAATCACCGAAAGTGGTAGGCTGGAAAGAACATGAGCACAAGGATGTGGACACGCAGACACTAAATGATCCAAATTGCCTAGAAACTTTGAGGGACTATGGGTTCATCAAAATCTTTCTCACACCAGGGTTGTGGGCACAACCTGAGTTACTTCGGTACTTGATTAGTCTCTGGGACATAAATCAGGAAATATTTGTCAACGGTGACCAGGAGCTAGAGTTAGAAACTTAAGACATATATTTCATCAGAGGATTGTCTTGGATAGGGGAACGGGTCAACTTATAAGGGCCACGACCAATTGAAGCAATGATGTTCGTGTTTCTTGCCGAACATTGCCCTAAAGCCCTCAAATCCAAGAGTG
This sequence comes from Pinus taeda, assembly GCA_000404065.3. Classification (NCBI taxonomy): domain Eukaryota; kingdom Viridiplantae; phylum Streptophyta; class Pinopsida; order Pinales; family Pinaceae; genus Pinus; species Pinus taeda. The sequence continues at coordinate 35,687 of APFE030066407.1, forward strand.
GCAAGATTGAGAATTCCACCATCCAAGATCTAACACTGAGAGTTCTATTGTTGACTATCAACAGAGTGATGGGTTCCTAGGTGGTGCATGAGACTAATATGTCAAAATTCCTATATTCCATCGATTGCACAACATCGTCGATCTTTAATTGGGCGAAAGCCATGAAGATAAACATAAAATGCTAGCTGACCAAAGTTAAGGCGGAGAATCTAAAGCAATTTTTCTTCGGATCTATACTAGTGACCTTTTCCTTGGAACTGGTATTGTTGTTCCAGTACCAGTTGACCAAGGTAGATCCTCCCACTCCACATGACCCATGGATGGCCCACTAGAGTCGTTTAATGTACAGGATCACTAGAGGCTAGCACATGTCGTATAGGCCTGCCTTATTTTCATGGCTATGATGACATCTAATCGTCATGGAGGACTGACCATACAGTGGCACTGACTTTCCTAGAGATCCGGACATGCCGCTACCAGATGGAGAGGCTTTTGACGATGAAGGTAAAAAATCATCTTTTTAATTTTGTGATTTTTAATTGTTTTTTGATATATATGTGTTTATAACATTTTTCTTTGTTAACATAGATGTTGGACTAGCGCATCTTGATGGGATTTCCCTAATAAGCAGGTGCATCAGCTACTAGTTTGATGTTGTCACTCCTTATTAAGAGTGGAGTGATAACGAGGAGGAGATTGTGAGGGACCTTGAGGGGTTGACTCATGGTATCCTAGAGTATGCTCGGGTGGATTCGCCAATTGCTGACTCGTGTCATGCCACAACAATGACCATGCTGATTAGTTCCTAGGTACAACATTTTATATTTTTGAGGCCTGTGCGCAATGCATATATGAGGCCTGCGAGCTATCAATATTTTTTTGGACACACATATTATTTTTTGGGGTTTTAATGTATCAAATATTATCACCATATATATATATATATATATATATATATTATATATATATATATATAATATATATATAGATATATATAATAATATATAATTATATATATATTATTATTATATATATATATATATATATACCGTATTTTCTTCCTTACTATGGTACAAATGATTTGTTTTATCTTTTCACATATTTCATAAATGTCTATCGAACACATAATTAGTTAATGCATTTGTCAATGTATTCATGTAACTAGGAATATGATGATATGTAATATAACCAAAATGCATTTCTGGTAGATGAATAAGGAGATAAATTCTCAATGTCTAAGGGTTTCTGACAGAATATTTCCTGTTGAGTTGAAGGACAACAAGCTATGAATCCAGGTTGACAACCAACTCTCGAATGTTAAGAGAAATGGCTTTCAATGATGACACTGTATTCAACATTGTTTTTAGTTCTGTGAACTAAATAGATACCTTGGAGATTAATTAACTCAAAGGCAGGGTCATAAATAGCCCATGCTGCAAATGATAGGTTTTGGGTACTACAGAAAGCACCATCATCGAAATCGATGTGGGCAGTCACATACATCTACAAAGAAAGGAAAACATAGTAAATAGGAAAGTTGTTTGAAAACTAACACACCAAACCACACTACAAAAAAATGAATGAAACACTAATTTATACAAGTAACCATGCAAGATGACCTAAGCATAGTACTTCTTGAGGGAAAGCCCGTTTCAAGGCTTGTCCATAGGATTTCCTTCACAATCAATAAGATCATAGGCCCCTTTTTGTAAAACATGTTTCACAATGTAGGTCCCATGTCATATGGGCTCAAAATTGCCTGCCCCCAGCTTATCATTAGCTTGTTTGTATAGAAAAACAAAATCATTGTCAGAGAAAGCACGAGGGGAGAACGAATGATCGAAATGGGACTTGACTCATTTCTTGGTGCCTTGATAACCAAAGCAACGAAACGACAAGTCTCATCTAGTCGTTCTAAATATAAGAGGTGCTCATCTTGAGGTGATGTTTCGCGGACAAGTTCGACAACTAGCTTGAGTGAAGGAATCTCACATTCAATAAAAAATGTTGCTTCCAGACTATAGACAAGATGGAATGGTGTGAAACCATTTGCATCTTTGGTCGAGGTTTGGTAAGCCTATAGAGCTAATAAGAACATGAGATGCCAATTTGACTTATGCATCCCAATAGTACATTGAAGCATTGTAACAAAAACCTTGTTCAGAGCTTTAACTTGGCCATTGGCCCGAGGGTAATACAGGGTTGAACAATCGTGGCACAAACCCAACACAGATGTCAGCTCAGCCATCATGTAATCTCTGAAATGGGAGCCATGGTCTATGACAATGGTTTGAGGCACACCGAACCTGGAAATAACATGATTTAAAAGGAATTGAGCTTCCATTTTTCCTTCTACAGAATATTTATGCATCCCTTCGGCCCATTTGGTGAAATAATCCACAACAACGATAATATAGCCATGCCCCCCGACTGAACGAGGCTTACATGCCATATAGTCGATGCCCCATTTGGAAAAAGGACCAATAGTAATGACGGGGTGTAGGTGAGCGGGTTTCGCATGAGGATAAGTTTGTATTTCATGCACAACAATACTAGGATCAATGTTAGGTACTTCTTCATAGGAACATGCAAACACATCATGAAATTCTTGAAAAAGACAAGTATAGGTCTTGATCTCATCTGGAGAATAGGTTACCCCGATATGGACATGTTCAATGATACCGGGCTTGATAGAAATATAAATCGACATCATTTGGGTAATATTACCCAAATTTCCTTCAGACCATACTTCATGAGTCATGACTGATGGCAAAAGCGGGAGGGAAGGAAACAGAGAAGTGAGATCTTCAAGATTGGTATACGTGACCGTTGGGCGAGGTAGGAACAATGAACGATGATGAGTATCGGTCGAAGGTAGTTCCTCGACAAAAATTACTTCCATGATACCTTCGTCAGCAACAAAAGTATCACCTAAGGGATCAGGAGATTCCAAAGCAGCAAGCCATGGGGATTGAGAGTATGTACTGACAGAGGTCTTCGAAACAGAAGAATCAGAGTATGTAGAACTTGAGGCCGTAACAATTTCCATGTAATTAATTTTAGGAGAACTAAGTGGAATAATGTCGCCCCAGTTATCAACAAGATCTGGTGAAGGTATGACCCAAGGATTAGATTTGATCGAGATCATGTTGACAGAGGCAACATGAGGAGGTGGGAGTGGAAAAATTCCCATCAGGGCATAATCTTTAAAATGTCCTACCCCCACACTCTCATAGGGAGCACCAATGTGCATGACGTATGAAAAATTACCATCTGAGGAGGGAGAGGCAAAGGGGGACAACTGGTCGACTGTGACAATCTTCCCTTGATGGGGAAAACGAATCACAGGGAATAGGGAGGAGGCTACAACATGCATGGCATGGGTCCATCTTCGGCTGAGTAGAAGATTATAATTGAGATTAGCGTCAACAATCTCTACCTTGACTTGTATTGTATTTCCCTCCATAGTAATGACAAGGTTAGGTAAGACATCAAATGGTCACGAATCACACCTATCAAAAGCTTCAGAAGTGTTCAAGGAATTGTTCAAGGTATGAGAACCAAGAGCCTTCCATCATGTGATTGACATGATGTAGGTGGAAGCACCTTCGTCGATGATAGTCCTGTGGATGGTCTTATCATTCATGGCTACCTGAATGAGAAAGGCAATCTAATGAGGCAAGCATGGAGCATGGTTCTGTAGATCAAAACATAACAAAATGGAATTAGTGGGATCAATAACCTTGATAGCCGACAACAAAGATTTCCACTTTGAAGGGTAGCTTTGGAGCACCTCGAGAGACGGCATAGCATATGGCGCCTAAGCCAAATCCTCAACAATATTATAGTGCTGAGTGGCTCAAGTGTTGGGATTGTATGAGGCTTTCCTGAGCACACCTCAAGTGGGTGGTCATATACCAAAATCAGGGTTAGGGCGATCGATATGAATAGGGCCGGAACTCAAGGTAGAAGAAGAAGCGGTGGCTTCTTTCTCTTTCCTGGTTGTCATTGCAGGAGCTTCGTAATCTTTTGATCTAGTAACCATATTAATAGGCATACTCATCATGAACTCTTGAGATCCTGAGGAAGTAGAGGATTGAGGTTGGTCTACCATTTGGGTTTGCTGAGATAGAAATTTCTCTTTTAGGATAGGTGGGTCTCCTTTGATCAAATCACTAACTTCAGATCATTGGAGATAATCCTTGGTATAGAGATCCTCCTCGAAAATGGGATAGCGATACTTAGGTTTCCGTTGTGAAGATTCACCAATAGATGATTTAGCAGGACCCTATTTTGGGGCATCGACTTTACCCTTTCCTTTGCCTTTCTTCTTACCTTTTGAGGATTTTTCTACTGTGGCAGATTGGTTAGTGTGGACCTATGAGGTTTTACTAGGGCCAAGTGGATTCTCGAAAGAACTATTGGAAGCAGTGTTTGAGACCTATTATCACTCCAAGAAACTCTCCTAGGTTGCAGCTCAAAGATACCTGGTAACATATAATCTTCAATAGTTTTCTCTAAACTATTGTAATGAATGATGGTTTGGATCAGCCCAGATAATCATTTCAATTCTTTTTTTACTCAATACATGCATGAACACACTTAGTTTTCTAAGGATTTAGACCACTAATGTTTAATAGTTTGTAGATTCAATGGATAGATGGGGAATACTGACCATACCGGCAGGTGCATATATATAAACACCTATGAATGGCTAGCTACAGGTAGTAAGTGAAGAATATTGACTATACTAGAATATGCATATATAAAGCACATATGAATGGCTAGCTACAGGTAGTAAAAGAAGCTTTTAAATCAAGTTTATGAAAGCAGAGATAAGATGATAGTTATCTGGACTTAGACACAAAAGAAACATGAACAACTTGTTCAAGTGAAAGCTTAGAACAGAAAAGAAAATAGACATTGAACGTATAATACCAAAAGAAGACTATATTTTCTAGAATGAAGATGAGAAGCTTGAGTAGCAAAGTCTCAATAATCTCCAAAAGTTGAACCTATATTACATCTTACTTTCAGCTATTTATAGCTCTTTACAATGCTCTTGGGCTCTTAGAGGCTCGGAGTCTCTTAATCTATCCTTCCCGTCTTTTCAACAACTCGATGCCATGAGTAGGCATGCATGGGCTCGGGGGGTTTCTTCAGCTGACAGAAGAATAACCACATTCAGATATTTTGGGTAGTTTGTTGCACTGTTTGGGAGCTCTTTCATGCCAGAGATGCCCCACAATCTTTTATGTTGTTTTTGTTTGAGCGTTGTCTACTCCATGATTGTTTGTTTTGGGCTACATCATGTTGTGTTGCACTGTGCTGCTCCATGGCTGCTTTGTGGGTTTGGGATGAGCTGCATGTGCTGTGGCCCTTTCAAATGTTTACCAGTGCATGCTTTTTGTTAACACAGAGCAACACTGCCATATTGTGGTCTTCTGCCAAAAGTAATGATTGTTTCTATTTTAAACACAAAATGTTGCAACAATGAGAAATCCCACCCATCTCTATCCTTTTTGGACATCAAAAGTCCTCAAAAATGGTTCATTCCTCTATTAGGTCCACCCTTTTGGTCACTATCACTTATCGCAAGTGGCCCGGTTCCTTGCTTCCTTTGTATTTTGAATTACACTTGAAAACACTGAAAAACACATGAAAATTGGCCTCCCTCTGGACTTCAAATATTATAGATTTCATTACCAAACCCTTTTGGGTTCGGGACTAATCGCTGTCAGAGTTGCCAAGCTTCACTTTGTATTTCATTATATAATGAAAATACACGCAAATACATTAAAACCAGCCTTCCTGTAGACTTCAAAATTTATGAAATATCATATATAATGTTGTCGGGTCTAGTCATCGGGTCGCATATATACCTGTGCATAGGCCATGCCCCTTAAGGTATCTCCGATGCAACCCACCGATGCAATTGATCGCGATTGCACATTACTAGTGCTCCAAGATCGTGGTTAGTGCTCCTCTTTAATCCCCTATAGCGATCTGGAGATGCGATGTGGGCCATCGATCTAAGCGCTTGATCGACAGTCCAAATTGCATCGCCGATCACCATCGCCATCACCCCATGGGCTGCACTGATTGCCATTGTTTGCGACTGCCGATTGCGACCTACTGAACCAATCATCAGGGATTGCTAATTGAGGGTATGCTTTGCCCAATATTAAGTCCTTTGTGCTAGCCGATATGCAATTTTCCCTATAGATCTAGATCGCTGGTTGACCAGATCTAATGGTTGTTGTGTGTTGGACAGTTTTTTCATGGTTTTGGAGTGCTTTTGCCTCACGATAGTCTATTTTCGCCATTCTAAAGGCTCATCTTGCACTTATTTCGATATTTGGATGATCTTAAGTGATATTTGAAGACTTCAAGAGCATATATGGATCCATTGGCTGGATTTTAAGCAAATTTGTAGAGTTTGGGGCATTTGGATCCATTTTTGGGCCATTCGCCAATAAGGCTAACACTGGCTCCTTTTGGGGATGAAAGCCTCCATGTGAGGTTTCAAGAACTACAAAACAATGCCTTTCCTATAAAAAACAAGATCAAATATTCCTCCTAGTGTTGCATTGGGCATGGAGTCTATTTAGCATGAAATAAAACTTGAAAAGACATGTTTACAATGGCAAGGCTTGAAAGCCTTAACTGAAATAAAGTTCGAATAATAGCCCATTGAATTGGCCATCAAAAATATTTATTCCTTCCTTTAATGCATCCAATTTGAGAAAATAGTCACCAAACTGAAAACTGACCCTTTTTTCCTTTCTGTTAAAGGTTTCTTTTTCTTGGTCAATGTGCATATCAACAAATTTATCAAAGATTTGTAAAAGCCTATTAATTTGATCTTCTACTTCAAAAACTTTCTAGCATTCGACATTATCAGGTAGAGATGGTCTATATTTCACCTCATCTCTATATGATTTCAGCCTTAGATGTTTTGCTTCGAATGTTTTGTACACATGTTGAATGATAGGGTCTGCTTCATACTCTGCTGTGTCATTTGTGACCTGAAAAGTTAATATAAAATATGAATGAATGTATTCCTCTGTGGGGGACACAAGGACTAGACCTACACCTGCAACTTCCTTAGAGCAAGCTCCTTCAAAGAACATGTCCCAAATCTATGGGCCTTCTTCCTCTGTGATCTGGAAAACTAGTTTTTTAAGCTACCTAGAGGCCAAATGAGATTCTTCAATCTCGTGAGCTGGAGCTTTAAGGATGATAGGATCAACTTTTGGTTTCTTCTACTTATTAGCTTGTTGTTTTGTAGGGACAATAGCTCTTTGAATAGGGGCTTCCTTAGCATTATTCATCTTCGACCCTAGATTATATCTTTGTTGATCTTTAGTTTGTAGAACAACTTCATCGTCCCACTCTTGCTTGATCTAGTCATTGAATAATGACCTTTCATAGGTAGCTAAGGTCAAAAAAGGGGCATTGCCTTTGTCTTCAAAACAATTGATCGCATCATCTTCCTCAAACTACTCTTGCTGAAACGGCTCGTCCTCCATGACTGTGTTCTAAAAAGGGGTCTTCATCCTTTGGTCTTCATTGGCATCTTTACCTCTTTGCAAAATTTTCAACTGCTCATTGGTTCTTCTATATGGGTTTGGATTTGGAGAAGCAAAGGTGTTAGGAACCCTTGCTTTCCCATGGTGCTGCTCAACCTTTAATTTGGAGATCTCAGAGGCTAATGACTCAATCATTTTGGTCTTTTTATCGATCTTGGGATCTGAAGGCGATGAAAATTCGCTTCTCTATCTTCTTCTATCAACACTTCCTTTGAGCTTCTCAACAGCCATGATGTTTGATTCTACCCCCAAGGTTTCATCCTACATCTCAGTAAAAGTAGCACATCGCCTCTCCCTCAACAGTAGGTAGAAGTCAAAATCAAAAGAATTGGCATATATGAGTTTAGCAGAGGTAGTAGTGGGTTTTACTTCAGCGAGTATCATGTTGTACATGCGATTAAATATCCTATTGAAATTAGACAACAACTCACCAGTTTCCCTCTTTAAGCTCCCAAACTCAATGTAGTAGTAGAGGAGATCCTTCTTATCCCCCCAATGCTTTAGGAATGCATCATCTAAAGAGTCAATATCTTCTATAGATATTGGGGTCAGTTCTCTGAACCATTTTCTAGCCTCTCCGTCTAGGCTATGGACAAAGACTCTCATCCATATATCATCTTCACTAATGTCCAGGTAATCAACATAGCTATAGAATGAGTCAAGATGTTCTTCAGCTGTAACACCTTCAGTCCCAGTGAACTTAGGTCTATATTTCTAATATTCTCCAGTAGGAATGGCATTTAAAGGAGTGGCAATATTAGAGGTTGATGCCTAGTAGCTATGTTTCTTTCCATTTTGGTAGGTGCTTGTGGACCTACCATAGCTGTGGTGGCTAAAACAGTACTGGCAGTGTGAATGATAGAGGGCTAGGGAGTGACTGATAAGACTGAAGGAGTATGATGGATAGGAGGTGAGGTTTCCTTTCGTATTACAACAGAAGGGAAACCTAAGGAATAAGGAGCTTTATGAATCTCTGAGGGTTCTTCTTCACTACTAGTATTAGATGCTATGCTCTCAACATGTATTTGTTCTATTTCAACATTTTCTTGAAGAGACATAGAATATTGTTTAGGTTTACCTGAACCTGATGCTCCTTTCTGCAATACCTTTCTTTCTTTGATGACTTTTTCAGGGACAGGTATTGGGTCAACTTGTGACTTTTGAGGATTTCTCTGAGTACGCCTCACAAGCTAAGCCAGAACTATGAAGTGGAGTCACCAAAAGGTCCGTCCTCTAGTAGAGTCGCCAGATAGATGATCACAACCAAAAATGTGACTAGACATTGTCTATCATCAAAGCTCGATCCATGTCGCCTCCCAAGAAACCTAAGCTTCAATTTCCTCTCCCCAACAATGGTGCCATTTATGTTATCACTCCATGAAACTCTTGTAGGTTGCAGCTCGGAGATGCCTGGTAACATATAATCTTCAATATTGTTCTCTAAACTATTGGAATGAATGATGGTTTGGATCAAGCTAGATAACCATCACAACTCTATTTTTACTCAAGACATGCATGAACACCATCAACTTTCTAAGGCTCTAGATCACTAGTGTTCAATAGTTTGTAGATTCAATGGATAGATGGAGAATACTGACCATACCAGCAGGTACATATATATTAACACATATGAATGGCTAGCTACAGGTAGTAAATGAAGAATATTGTCTATATCGGTAGATGCATATGTAAAACACATATGAATGGCTAGCTACAGGAAGTAAAAGAAGCTTGCAAATTTGATTTATCAAAGTAGAGATAAGATGACAATTATCTGGCCTTAGACACAAAAGTAACATGAACAACCTGTTCAAGTGAAATCTAAGAACATAAGAGAAAATGGACATCAAACATATAACACCAAAAGAAGCTTATATTTGCTAGAATGAAGATGAGAAGCTTGAGTAGAAAAGTATCAATAGTCTCCAGAAGTTGAACATGTATTACATCTTACTTCCAACTATTTATAGCTCTTTATAATGCTCCTGAGCTTTCAGAGGCTTAGAGTGTCTTAATCTATCCTTATTGTCTTGTCAACAACATGATGCGATGAATAGACACGCATGGGATCAAGGGGTTTCTTCTTCTGACAGAAGAATAACCACATTTTGATATTTTTGGTAGTTTGTTGCATTGTTTGGGAGCTCTCTCATGCTAGAGATGCCCCATAATTGGTTATGTTGTTTTCGGTTGAGCGTTGTCTACTACATGATTCTTTGTTTCAGGCTGCATCATGCTATGTTACGTTGTGCTGCTCCATGACTAGTTTGTTGGTTTGGGATGAGTTGCGTGTGTTGTGGCCCTTTCAAATGTTTAACAATGCATGCTTTCTATTAGCATAGAGAAACACTGCCATATGGTTGTATTCTACCAAAAATAATGGTTGTTTCTCTTTTAAACAGAAAATGCTACAACAATGAGAAAACTCGCCCATCTCTGTCCTTTTCAGACTTCAAAAGTCCTCAAAAATGGTTTATTCCTCGATCGGGTCTGCCCTTCGGGTTGATGTTGCTTATCACAAGTGGCTTGGTCCCTTGCTGCCTTTTTATTTTGAATTGCGCTTGAAAACACTAAAAATACATGAAAATTGGCCTCCCTCTAGACTTCAAATATTATAGACTTCATTCCCAAACCCTTTTGGGTCTAGGGCTTATTGTTATCGGTGCTGCCAGGCTTCCCTTTGTATTTTGTTATATAATGAAAATACACGCAAATACATTAAAACATGGCTTCCTATTGACTTCAAAATTTATGAACTATGATATATAATTACGTCGGGTTGGGTCATTGGGTCACACATATACTTGTGCATAGGCCCCACCCCTTAAAATTTTCCGATGCGATTCGCTGATACAATTGATCGTGATTGCATATCACTAGTACCTTGGGCTCGTGGTTATCACTCCTCTGTAATCCCTGATAGCGATCTGGCAACGTGATGTGGGCCATCGATGTGTGCGCTTGATCGACGGTCCATGTTGCATCGTCAATTTCCATCACCATCACCCCATGGTCTGCGCCAATTGCCACTATTTGCGACCGTCGATTGCAACTTGCCGATTCGATCATCGAGGATCATTGATCAGTGGTGTGCTCTACCCAATATTAAGTCCTCTATCCTAGCTGATATCAGATTTCTTGCTTAGATGTGGACTGTTGATCAGCCAAATCTAACAACTGTTGTGTCTTGGACTGTTTTTTCATGCTTTCAGAGTGTTTTTGCGTCCCGATAGTGTATTTCTACCCTTTCAAGGGCTCTCCTCTTAGACTTATTTCGATCTTTGGATGATCTTAAGCAATATTTGAAGACTTAAAGAGCATATATGGATCCATTGGAATGATTTTAAGAAAATTTGGAGATTTTGGGGCATTTGCATCCATTTTTGGGCCATTCCCCAATAAGGCTAACAAGACCAAATATTGTTTGGAAGAAGATTTAGCAGTGGTCTGGGACACTGAACCAATGACACCATCAACAAGGGGTGTAGCCTATGACTTCGATGGCATGGGATCAGAGGATGACCGCGGAGCATTGGGTAATAACTCATAGAAAGTGCCAGATTGAGAGTAAACTAGATCTAAGCACCAGGCACAAGCAGCGGCTTGTTCTTTAGTAACAGACCCACCCATAGTTATATCACAAAAAATTGGGGCCAAAAATTACTTAGTGAACCATTTGGTGAGCAACTGATCATAAATATCGAATTTGATCAGGCGACATCTACGTCTCCATTCATGGATGTGATTGGAGATGTGTGTCATATTATCTTACTTAAGCGATGTGAGCAAATAGGTTCCAGTTCCATAGTGAACTGACAGTTGGAAATGCGTGAGGAAAGCCATGTCTAAAGAGTTAAAGTCATCGTAAGTACTTCGAGGAAGCGCGATGTACCACTTGCTTGTAACACTTGTGGGGGTTCATTGGAAATGACGAAGACGAATGGAATTGTTAATGTAAGGCTTTGAAGAGCACCAGATGTGATATGTCATCATGTCGGCTTCAGGATATTCTTTTTCTTTCCCATTGAATTTCAAACAATCACTCGAGATCTTGGATGGAATTGGAGGCCAACATGGTGAATGAAGAATTGGATCATTCTTAAGGTGAGATACATCTGGCAACTCTAGTGTGGCCATGAATGTAAATTGAGTATTAAAAGGCATTGAAGGTTAGTAAGCGGGTCCAACTAGAGGAGCCCATCCCCACTGGTAAGGATTTTCACCCCACATTGGGGGATTTGGCCATATGACATTTGATTTTCCCCCATTATGCATTACCTTGGCCATAGGGATGATTTTGAACTTGAATACCTTGGAACTGTCCAGTCACAGGTTGTTGATAAGCAACTCATGGGTTATGAGGCTTTTGAACCTGTTCACCTTGGACATATGGGTATTGTACCTATTTTCACTTGACATATGGGTGTTGTTGCACCCAAACAAGAGGATTTTGGACATGGTACCCTTGGGCATTAGGATCATACACTTATTGCCCTTGGACATAGGGATTATCTACCTACCTCCATTGGCCAAAAGGATTCTCTTCTTGTTGACCTAGGACATTATGGTTTTGTAACTGTTGCCCTTAGCCAAAAGCATTTTCGACTTGTCGACCTTGGACATTAGGATTTTGGGCCCGTTGTTGTAGGGCTTGACCCTGCTAATATGTATATAAGGGTTGTTGTTGCCCTTGTTGGTTTTGCTGCTACAAGGGTTGGCCTTGTGGCTGCAAAAGCTGTCCCTAGGGCTATAAAGGTTGGCCCTACGAGGACGTGGGATGGAAGTTTGTGGAGCATACTACATCTACTATTGCACAGTTTGTTGTGATGTTTGTGAGGCTTGCCTCTACAATTGTTGCAGTTGACCTTGCTACGGGATCATTTTCCCTTATTGTTGGACACATACCCCTTTTTGCAAAAAAGGTCACCCTTACTGTAACAAAGGTTTCCCTTGTTGTTGTGGAGGCTATCCTTGCTATTGCAAGGGTACTTGAGTAGTGCCCAGAAAATTTTTGAACTAAATATGGCCATAACCACCCTAGAATGTGGATGAGCGAGGTTGAACATACGACCCAGATTGAAGTGCTTAAGGAGAATTAACCATTCCTTGAGAACCATAAGGAAAAAGGAATATGTTATTGGACCTGAGCCTCATAAGGCTGCTGATACTGAACATTTCTTGACCTAGAAGGACTAATGGGATTTTGAACCTATTGTTACTTGACGTTGCTCGATATAGTAGGACCAAACAAGGTTTTAAATAATGCCAGAAGAAGGAAGGTTCATACCAAGCATGTGAGCCTATGAGCCACTCACATTATTGGCGCCTAACACCATAGAAACATTCATATTCTATCCCCGAGGTAGTCACACAACTTGGCCATTGATTAGAGGGATTGAGAACTTATAGAGACCATCGATTGAACTAGAGGGTAACTGACACACATGATACAAGAGGATTCATAATGGTGGGTTCCATCGGGACTAAGGTGAAAACCTATTGGGAAGTCGAGTTCGCAATGAACAGACCTATAGTAGTCATGATGTCTGATGCCCAAATCGGGTTATGGTAAAGTTATTAGGCACTATGTGTAACTAAAACCATTTTTGCCAATGATGCTTAATCAGGCAGTAATTCCCAGTGCACACCAACGAGAATTATCCCTCTATAGTGGAAATATTCAGGAGGAAAAGGATGTTCTTCCTCCTTGACAGTGTGTGGAGCAGTAACTCTTGAATCATCCATAGAGGTGACTAGAGCATCTCCTTTGAGTTCCATATGTAGGAACCAAAGAAGGTGAACGACTGAAGAGTTACGAGGGGGTAATTCCAAAGGAACACCCAACTGATCGTACAAACTGTATGGATGCTACAATAATATCACAATAGGGTCAAACAAAGGATTCAAAGGATAGATAATGAGTCCAAGCTGACTGTCAGTAGTCAGCGAACTCTCTGGAGTTTGAACGGGATTCTCCGGAGATTTCGGGACAAAATCTGTAGGTGACCCAATATCTAAAGTTGGTAGAGGACATGATGACAAAGGTTTAATGCTCAGAATGATTCCAAGTTCAGTACCTTGGTCCTCGAGTGACTCTGGTAATTTAGGAAATGGATCCTCAAGCAAACTTTTAGATGGAGGAGAGGAAGAGGAACTAGGTCAACCAGATGGTTCAGCCACTATGACCTTGTCTTAGTTAACATGAAAAGAGAGAGATAAATTCAAGGCTTTAAAAAATTTCTTTTAAGTGAAACTCATGATTTGGTCCAGAAAGAGTAATAGGATGTTATAAGATTGTGGGAAATCGATTTATTAAGATTCATAAATAGACTAGTGTTCTTTCATATTTTAAGAGTCGAGAAAGAAACAAAGATGACTCTATCACTTTCCATTGGAAACAAACTCGAAAGGATAAATGATCAAATGATATTTTATGTTTAATGAGTCTAAAGTATCGAATGACTACTTTGGATGGTCTTGTCTAATAGGATAGCCAGGCAACCATGAACTTCAGAATACCTCTTGACGAATCGAGAAGTATGCGCAGACAATCTCCTCGAATGTTGTGTTCGGTGTATCACATTTGCAAGGTGGCCTACTCGGCTTCCTATGGATAAAGGGTTACAACCTAGAGGGGTCTCCCATTATATACTCGATAGTATGGGGAGCACAAATCCATACTAGTCTTGTCTAGTGCTGAAGATAATGACAACTGCTAGATTTAAAGATGTCAGAACACGTTTT